>OZ022596.1:16771179-16798005 GCA_963669155.1 Arbacia lixula
CGGTACCAAGTCTTGGAAAGCTTATTGGCCCAAATTTACAAATAATTTTTATTTGAATTGATTTGATGAAAATATGGTGTAAACTGCGGTCTAATTAACATGAACGCAGAACGTGCAGTGACCTATTCGAAGTGTACGTGTTAAAATGAAGCGTAGGCCTACTTATTTCTTTCTACGCCACGAACTTTGCTTAAGTCGTACTCTAAATCACAAACTTCTTTGTGTAACGGGGCTATTGAGTTATGACAGATTCTAAGTTCCCTTGAGATTGATGGGATTAAAGCATTTCCGATGGATAGGTAGGTTTTGTAATACGCCAGTAATGGATTGCGTGGTGGGAGAAGTCAAATTACTCTGTCAAATTGAGGCAGCTAGTAGAGATGTCAGTTTCTGGAGTGATTGATATACCATGTCGCGGTAAGAGTTAGAATTACGTATAGGTAGACACAGTCATGCGTATGATAGCGGGTGACAAGGTGTGACGGGTGAGGGGAGGGTGGGGGAGGGGTAGGGGGGATGGGACAGTATACGGGTGGGGAGGGGAGGGGATGGGACAGCAGGGGTGGGGGTGGGGAGGTAGAAAGAAAGCTAGTGAAGGCAGGGATTTAAAAAGCAGATGGGGTTAGAGAAGGGGAATCGGGAGAGGAAAGGAAAATAAAATGGGAAGGGGAAGAATTTGGAGTAGGGTAGAAATGAACATGAGAACGGGAAAAGGAAAGGATATGAGAAAGGAATAAGAAAAAGGAAAACATGGACAGAGAAAAAGTGGGAAAGGAGGAGAATGAAAAGAGAAGTTATTGAGAGTTGTTTGAGCTTGATTCTTTATGAGTCATAGTTTGACATTATCATTTGAGTTACATTTACATGTCTGTTAGTAATGAGGATCGTACATTACTCACCTGTCCTAACATCCATTTTCTCCCATTAAGAGGGGACGAGCGCGAAGCAACCTATATCACATTATTAAAGAAATTTGCTTTATCATCTTGCAGGAGTCAAAAAGGCGTGTAGCTGGACCATTTTATTGACTTATATTTTTAAGGTTAATTGTTTGCTTTCTCACTGGAGGCTTTAACATACACTAGCTCCCACCCAAACACACCACGTCCGTGAATTATATAGTGGGGTCTATGTCATTACAGGCCCCTGCGCGGTTTCTAGGAAGCAAATATTGTTTGCTTATTTCAGACGGTCACGCACACAATCTCACGTTGATTACTCGGCCTGAAATTATCGCCCCGGGGGCATATGAGAAAGGAAGCAGATGCCAATTTACGGAGTAGTGAGGCAGCCACTGGGGAATGACGTCACGGAAAGCGAATTTGCTGAACGATTGGAGAACGACGCGACTTCACTGGTTGGACGGCGAGGGATAAAACATGAGCATGTTGATCTTGTACTTAATCGTTCGACTGAGATATTGATTGTACGATTGTATTAATCATAAATTTGTATCACAAAGACCCTATGCTCCATATCGATCGTAATTTGTATTGATCGTAGCTTGTGTTATCAATCGTAACTATACAATAATTCGCAAAATTATGCATAGACTTGGGTTTTTCAATAGAAAGCAGTAATGGTTTGGAGATATTGCAGTATCAAGCAACTTTGCAATTTATTGTAAAGTTGATTTCTATCGCAACTCATTATTTTTTGCAAAACGGACCACAGAAGGGGGGATGCAAAGAGATATTGCCCCTGTTGCATAAAACTTACCATGAATGGTAACTCTATCATCAATGGAAACTTCTACGGTAACATCGCTCAACCACCAATCAAATTTAAGGTTTCCATTTAGGTTGTCATTGGTAGCAAAGTTACCGCCAATGGTACGTTTTATGAAACAGGGCCAAGAGTTTGCATTTCTTTTTAGGCCTACTGTTACATAAATTGTCAGTCATTTTACCAGGAATGCGATCTGATGAAGATATGAAGCTAGATATTAACCATAAAAGGGATGGGGAAGGGGGGGGGGGATACCTGAATCGAACTTCATAGCAAGTTGACCCTTTTATGAATGATTTATCCAAGAATCAAATCAACACTATAACATAGTAATATCATATAAACTTATTCATGAAATTGGCCTTTAATTTAAATCTCCCCTATCAATAAAGGAGAATTATAATGGTTGCTCCAAAAGCAATTTACACTATAATCTGATTCCGATATCAAAACTCACATTGCAAGTCGACCTTTTATTCAAATATTCCCAATCAGAGAAATAGCATTCGTAAATCAAATTGATTAATCGAGGACCTGTCATATAAAAGTCAAAACCTTGCTTAACACCGAACTTTTATACAACTCTTCCCAAGCGACGAATAACTAAAATATACAAAGAAATATAATAGCAGGTCCTTATTCGTGTGAAAACACGCGAGGCTTCAATCTGTCTGATGAAGACTAATAATCAGGCCAAGCCCTCTCAAAGGCCCATCCTTGTGCCTCTTTTTAATTCATTAAGTGGGTCCCTCAAGGATTAGCGGAGTCCCCGGATCCATTAACTGCTGTTCCAACATTTGGGGTCAACGAAATACGACGACAAGAGTTAACCCGTTCACCTTCTGCGTCCCAGACTTATTGACGTGATTTCTGAATTTCTAACATGCCGTGTGCCAAAATGCATTGATGACACAAAGAGGCACCACACACAATATTCAACGACGTGATTTAGGACCTTGTGACATTAACTTGTGTCAAAATGCGATGATGACACAAAGAGACTTACACTGAGGAATTTAAAGAGTTAAATGAAAATGTTGTCTTGTAATCCACTTGTAAAATCGATTCCCATGGCCTTATGTCGTAAAGAAGAATGCAAACCTACTTGAATTAAGATTAATTTATTAAAATCAGGACTACCTCATTTTCGTAACAAGTATCTCTTCTTTGCGCATTTATCATCTTGAGAACAGTTTCTATCGTTCGATTTGTGCAACATTTAAACAAATAATATTTATCGATCGATATAATGATCAATCATTAGGAATTGTATGTGTAACAACTAGACTATTGGGTTTGATAATATCCATGTATATTTACCATTAATCATGTTATTGCCAAAAAATTAGTATAATGTCTCAAGTTGCGTGGGTTGTGGAAATTATTTTTCACTGAATGGCAATTGTAAACAGTTTGTCGTGACCATGGTGACGGAGAGGAAAGGGCATGATAAAATTGATGTGCGCTATATACGGACATGTTATTTTTGGCATTTGATGTCAGACAGACGTGCAAAAATCAATCATCAATCGAACATGTCCCATCTGGTTTCAAGATTCATCTTTCTTCTTCGTTAGATCTGCCAATCAATGTCACATGTCACTTTCCCACTATTTTGTTTTTATCGTAAGTATGTCTACAATGACTTGGGTCTGGTTGCGTTAAAATAATATTGCACAACGTTGTTTACTAATCATGTTAATGATCATAGGAACTGCTTTGCAGATTTTTTTTAACGTGCCCATCAATACACACAAGCTGTTGATAGTCTGTTGATTCAAAAGACATAGATGTTGACATGACTGTACACTGAAAACAACCACTTTTTTCGGCAACCCTTTGACATTGAAACGTCTTTGCTGCGTGTGGTCTGCGTTGGGTTTCGTAGAAAATCCTTGCGTCAGACGCAAGGAGATGTGCGTATTTCTAGGCACGTATGCATGGTATACTGGACGAACGCACTACATGTAGATGGCAGAAGTTGGTGCGCAAAGTACACGCCTGTCAACTAATGTGTGTAATCTTCTTAATGGAGAGTGCGTACACACGCAACAGTGAGATTCTAGCGGAGGTCAAATCAGGGAAGTGTTATAGGAAGGAGTAGAAACTCGAGCATAATACATTCAAACATCTGTATGGGTTCTAAAGCGTGCTCATGGATGTCAAACGAATTCCATAATCATGACAATGCTTTGATGTTCCATGTGCCGAGCCGACATTTAGCTGATGTCAACTTGAAAAGAAATTTCTTTAATTTCCCATTTGTCTGTAGACGTTTTGTTTTTGACAAATTCGTTTGCAAACGATAAGGAAGTTAACGGCAGATAATGACAGATCCTAATACTCTGTTTTTGTTTCGAAAAGTATTGAGGAATCATTAAAAATCGGACATATAAGCTATTTGTATTAATTACAAAATTGACCAATTTCTTCACTTTCTATTTGGGAGATTCAACCACCCTCAAAATGATATATTAAAGGGGTAGTTCACCCTGAAATTATTTTGGTTCCAATAAAAAGAGACAAATGAAAGAAACGTATGAGTGACGGTTTGACGAAATTCGGTCAAAGGAAAAAAAAAGTTATTTGATATTAAATTTTTGATTTTGTGACGTCACGTGCGAGGTGCTCTCCCATATGTTGTGTACAAAATAAGTCGATAAATTGCTTTTTTTTCTTTTTTCTTTGACAACGGAATGATATTTTTTTCGTACAGAGGTATGTGTTTAAAAACGTATTTCTGATAATATATCAAATGCACGATTAAAAGGATGCATATCTTTGTGAGAAAATGCACATTTTCGAAAAAAAAATGTACACAACATATGGGAGTGCACCTCGCATGTGACGTCACAAAATCAAAACTTTAAAATCAAATAACTTTCTTTTCCTTTGACCAATTTTCGTCAAACCTTCACTCATAATTATGCTTCTTTCATTTGTCTCTTTTTATTGAAACCAAAATAATTTCAGGGTGAAATTCCCATAGTGAAACATTGTGGACATTTGCTCACCGTGCGCGCGTGTGCATGTCCGCGCGTCGATATAACACGTAAATTTATTTCAGATTTCGTGACATTGTGTCATAAATCGCTAATTTTTTACATGTTAGCATAAATATCCTCGCTTGGGGCGAGTAGTTTCTGAAAGCCAGCACTTTTCTACACATGATTAACTAACAATAATTCGAGGGTATCAAGTAGTCTCGTTGCACTTTTTGCTTGAAATCTGTTACGCATTCGTCTTTTGGGGTGGAAGTCTATGGGAAATGCCTCCGAATTCGACGAACAAACATGTACATCACACACGTGCAGGCCTACAGAAAACAAACGAAGCAAGCAGTCAGTCTGGGGCGAGCGGTTTCTGACAGAAGAGATTTCACACTAAAACTTTATATAAGACTTATTCTCATTGGCTGTAAAATCTCGTTGCACTTTTGTTCCAAAAAGTTTTGTCTAATGAGAGACAATAATAGAAAAGAAGGCAACGAGAACCGCGGCAAATGACGTAATGCGACGATTCCATTATAGAGCGGGGGCGTCGCGAGCGTTGCGCGCATTCAGGTACGCGCTGCAGACGCGCAGGACTCACGACTCAGCGACGAGAACTGCATATTCCTGTGACATTTTTGTTCCTTTACTTGAAGTTCTAACAATGTCCAGAATATTTAGAACAATGCAGGTGAGATATTTGAAAGTTCACCCATTGTTTAATGCTGTATGGAGCGTATTTCCCATACACATCGCTAAATAATGAAATAAACGCATATTTTCGGTGTTGTCTGCACTCTGCAGCGGAAAGAATATTGTGTGAACGGTGACTGAGACTTGGTCCCACGCGTGCAAATATATGTTGGTTTTATAGTACTAGTAGCAGCTTTATTACGAAATGATTAATTTGGTAGCTAGCGTACACTTGTGGGAATAAACATGGTAACTCAATAAAGCATGTCGACCCCTTAATTGTTACTAGTTTTTTTACTTGTGTTGGAATTCATGGTTTCAAACTGACAAGGTTTGACTTTATTTGCATTCGTCTGACTCTGAGTTTGAAATGAGGGCTCGATAGCTCTGGCTAGGCTCTAGCTAAATCCGCCAGTTAAAGGGAAGATTTTAGAGCAATGCTACGTTTCCCCTGTAACCAACCCCATATCTAAAATTATGTTATGAAACACAAGTGCTTGCGGTCAATAGCTGAAGAACGTGTGGAGGATGCATGCGAAATGATCTATCTGTTTGCATTTGGAATCATTTGAACCTGTGTCCTACTTGTGCAGCCGTGGGAGGGATATAATCCGTAAATTAAGCAATCACCCCTATATGCCATAATGGAGTAGTCCTACCCAATTCGAGCCGAGACCGGTGATGCGCGCTCGGGCAGCGAGCGCGTATTCACCTTTTGTCCAAAACGGGCTCAAAGTTTTCACTATGCTTTAAGCTGTGTGTTATCATTAACGGCGTTTTTGTGTGTTTGCGTGAAGCAGAGATTTTTTACGTGAAAAACGTATTTATTTGTGTTTGCTGTTACCTGTTGTGCTCATGGAAGTATTCATGTCATTAACAGAACGGGACAAGCGAAATGAGACTGTACATTTCGTTTGTTCTCTTTGAGAAACCGTTGCCACACAATCATGTTCATAATTGTTCAAACACCACTGAACAGCACCTGTTGAGAACACCATAACTTTTCAGCGGCGTGGCACGTGGGTTCAAAGAAAGAAAGTTGCTTCCTATACTTCCATAACACATCCCTGATATGGCAATAGTTGAAGTGAATCTCCTTTCTAAAATGACTAAGATAAACGCGGAATGTTTGAAAAATGTGCGCATGATCGCGAAGCTATTTTTTTTTATAGCATATTTCAGGGTGGAAATCAATCAAATACCCCATCTGCTCACAAGAAAGGTTTCATTGTTTGTTCAGCTTGTTCATACTTTTTATAAATACGCAGCTTTTCGTTCCACAAAATACATGGTAATATTATTACTGTCGACCTCTTAAAAGGCTCTTGTTTATTAGTTCGTACTTTCGTATTGTTTGCTTGTTTGCTTAGCGTAATCAAATTCAACTCCAGCGTGTTCTATTATAGACCAATATTCAGTTCACTTACGTCATATTCAGCGAAAATGTTAATTTTGCTGTAATTAAATTCTTTTGGTCCTTTCTTCATTCCTCTAGACATCTCTCCGGTCTGTCTCACACACACGTGCATTCTGAACTTCTTCCATCTACCACGTATTTTACTCTCTCTCTCTCTCTCTCTCTCTCTCTCTATCTTGCTCTCTCTCTCATTACATGTACTATTTCACTCCATCAAGCCCACCCCATCCCCCTACGGCAAACACGACAGTTCTTTCCTGTCATTAAATTGTAGAGTATTAATTGCCATCCTCTCCCTTCTCTCACCTGTTATTTTTTCCCTTCGAATTCACACCCTCATTTCTGATCCCCGCCCCCTTTCCCACCCACCCACCATTTCCCCAACGACAGCTTCAAGCTCGAGATTATTCATCGTCAGTCATCAAACTGACAAGCCTGTGAAACCGTTCTTGCTCATCTCCGCATTCCACGCTGACAAGGATGTCACGGGGTTAAAGAAATGTTGGCCTTCGCCATCTTTATATGTCATAACACATCATATCACCTGACAGCCGACATTAGGGGCTTTCACATACAGTTTGAAAAATCTTACCAGTCAGCAAGCGTAGGGAAGCGTATATGCGCGCATTACCTGAAATCGCACCAACCAGAGAACGCTACGATATCTATTATGCGCACATATTTGGATTGCGTTAATTTGCGCACGAAAATCGCGGCTGACAATCAGCCGATAGGCGCGTTTACTGACATGTTTCAAGCGGCTTGCCGCATTCCGACCTGCTGCGCATAGATTTGTTCCCGTTGCGGCATGTTAATTCGAATCGACCTCAAATTTGATTTCACCTTGCATACGAACATGGATAAAACATTCTGATATTACATGAAAGACAAAGCAGTGTATAGCAGGGAATTTGGACAAGTGAGAAAGCCATTACATTCATAATATCGGTAAGCTGGAACAGAAAGTACAGGGCCTCGTTGCTCACTTACCAATAATGGTAACTCTGTCATCAATGGTTAACTACCAAGGTAACATCGCCCAACAGCCAAATTCCAGACTTCCACAGAAGTTTTCATTCATATTAATGTTACCGTCGGGCCCAGCAATGTATGTATCCATCCTTCGTGTGAACTGATCCATATACAATTAAGATGAAAACATTGTAACAGGTTTGACATTACAGAAAACTTTTAAAAACACTACAGTCTTTGAAAATAAGAAGGGAGGGGGGGGGGGGGGGGGGGTAGGGGGTTGAACGACCTAAAACTGTTGGTGTGAACGGTGGCGGGAAAACATTTGCCTGAGCGCATGTTGATCGATATGACGAGTCATCTTTGGTATTTTGTTGTCAGAGCTCGAATTACGGGTGAACCCGTAAAGTTGACATCCTGTTTTTTTTCTCTCTCTCTCTCTCTCTCTCTCTCTCTCTCTCTCTCTCTTTCTTCCCCCCCCCCCCTCTCTCTCTCTCTCTCTCTCTCTCTCTTCCCCCCCTCTCTCTCTCTCTCTCTCTCTCTCTCTCTATCTCTCTCTTCCCCCCCTCCCAGTCTCTCTCTCTCTCTCTCTCTCTCTCTCTTCATAATGCATGACGTCATTAATGCATTTCGACTCAGCTCCACAACCCTGTATACAGCTTCTAGTATTGTGTTTGACGTAATCATACAGAGCTATATTCAAACATAGCTCTATGGGCGTAGTTGACAGTAAGAAAAAGGGGATGTAACATTTTTAAGATCGCATGATAGTAATGTCAGTCTCAAGGATTTGCAATTAGTATTAAGGCCTCCACAGTGTTTAGTGTTAGCCTAGTAGCAAAGACCATATAGAGCACTGATGCTTCGCAGCGCCAGTAAGGTCTTTGGTAAGCTATCAGGCCTCCAGCGTTGAGTGTCGGTCTGTTTTTATTAAACTAATAGCCTAAGGCGTTTAGTCACTCAGTCGCTTGATTTATGATGGCAGAATTTACTTTTCTACCTTTAAACAAGCTAGTGAGTTCTTGTATTTCTGTGAGCGAGATTAACTTAGTGAAAACAAGTTTTATAATATACATAGTGAAAACTTTGAGCCCGTTTTGGACAAAAGGTGAATACGCGCTCGCTGCCCGAGCGCGCATCACCGGTCTCGGCTCGAATTGGGTCGGACTACTCCATTATGGCATATAGGGGTGATTGCTTAATTTAAGGATTATCCCTCCCACGGCTGCACAAGTAGGACACAGGTTCAAATGATTCCAAATGCAAACAGATAGTCATTTCGCATGCATCCTGCACACGTTCTTCAGGTATTGACCGAAAGCACTTGTGTTTCATAACATAATTTTAGATATGGGGTTGGTTACAGGGGAAACGTAGCATTGCTCTAAAATCTTCCCTTTAACTGGCGGATCCAGCTAGAGCCTAGCCAGAGCTATCAAGCCCTCATTTCAAACTCAGAGTCAGACGAATGCAAATGAAGTCAAACCTTGTCAGTTTGAAACCATGAATTCCAACACAATTCTAGCAACAATTAAGGGGTCAACATGCTTTATTGAGTTACCATGTTTGTTCCCACAAGTGTACGCTAGCTACCAAATTAATCATTTCGTAATAAAGCTGCTATTAGTACTATAAAACCAACATATATTTGTACGCGTGGGACCAAGTCTCAGTCACCATTCACACAATATTCTTACCCCTGCAGAGTGCAGACAACACCGAAAATATGCGTTTATTTCATTATTTAGCGATGTGTGTGGGAAATACGCTCCATACAGCATTAAACAATGGGTGAACTTTCAAATATCTCACCTGCATTGTTCTAAATATTCTGGACATTGTTAGAACTTCAAGTAAAGGAACACAAATGTCACAGGAATATGCAGTTCTCGTCGCCGAGTCGTGAGTCCAGTCCTGCGCGTCTGCAGCGCGTACCTGATTGCGCGCAACCCTCGCGACGCCCCCGCTCTATAATGGAATCGTCGCATTACGTCATTTGCCGCAGTTCTCGTTGCCTTCTTTTCTATTATTGTCTCTCATTCGACAAAACTTTTTGGAACAAAAGTGCAACGAGATTTTACAGCCAATGAGAATAAGTCTTGTATCAAGTTTTAGTGTGAAATCTCTTCTGTCAGAAACCGCTCGCCCCAGACTGACTGCTTGCTTCGTTTGTTTTCTGTAGGCCTACACGTGTGTGATGTACATGCTTGTTCGTCGAATTCGGAGGCATTTCCCATAGACTTCCACCTCAAAAGACGAATGCGTAACAGATTTCAAGCAAAAAGTGCAACGAGACTACTGGAAATCCTCGAATTATTGTTAGTTAATCATGTGTAGAAAAGTGTTGGCTTTCAGATGCTACTCGCCCCAAGCGAGGATATTCATGCTAACATGTAAAAAATTAGCGATTTATGACACAATGTCACGAAATCTTACATAAATTTACGTGTTATATCGACGCGCGGACATGCACACGCGCGCACGGTGAGCAAATGTCCACAATGTTTCACTATGGTCTTGAAATTATTTCACACACTTGGTGAGGTATCAAGATGAATCTTGTGAAACTTTTGTCATCGTAAGATGAACCAATTATGTTTTGTGTAGATAAGTCTTGAAGCGATGTAAAGTCTACTTTTAGATTTTATTTCTAGTTTTTGTATATACCCTCACGTACATAACCGTGTTTCCTACTAAGCCCATAGCAAAATATTATGACACCACGTTAGAAAACGATTTTCCTCTGAAGAGTTAGATCATTGACGCGCTTATGATGAAAATTAAGCCACAAATTCTTTCAAACTAAATGTATTAGTATTAGCAATTCAGCATACCTTACAATCCGCCTTTAACTTTTTAAGACTGCGCGCAGCCGACAGATAATGATCGAATCGATCGATATCGATATAAAAAATTATTTGGGCTCGAAAATTATGCGCGCGTAACCCTTAAATGAATTACGTGGACGACATTCGACAGTTGTTTGAGCTTGTTGAATTTCATTTGGAATCAGTACTGAATTCATTCCAGGTAAGATTTACGTTTTTACAATTATTTCAATTCTTAAGTGTATTTTCTAATGTGGACTTAATAGTGTGTAGAACATAATTCATGCCTGAACTGTTGTGGAAAAAAATATTGTTTTGATGGATATGCAGGTATTAATATTTGTCATCGATTATCATTCGTCGAAAACTGCAAGGTTAGGTTTGACACGGACCGGCACAGGCTATTGGCCCCAGTACCAGCGGCGTGCGATGTACGTGTGTGGCAGGCAATACGGCATTATGTCGACTGAACATTTTTATCAATCTGAGGTTAATCATTCATTGTGATCCTAAACTTGCAACCTTAATGTTAAGCATGATCCTTGCCCTAATAAGTTCACAATTCCTTGTAGCTGGCTGTGTCTAGGTCTAGACTATCTAGTCTAGCCTCTAAAAGTAAAAGTAAACTTTAAAATCGTGATCTGTCACTTTTGTCACTCACTTTTTAGTCTTCCTAATCCAGGCCTAGATCTAGTAGAATCTAAGTTGATTTAGATCCTTGACTTTGGTTAGACTAGATCTAGATCTAGGTCTAGCTTGTCTATGACAAACAAAAATCATTTTTGTAAAGAATGCTTTATTAATTTAAAGTGAAAGATGGGGTTATCATATTACTAGGTCTAGACCAAAAAATCAGTCTCTGTACTGTAGTGTAGGACGTTGGATCCGCTGAGATTGCATCTGACTCCCCTGAACGCCCTTCGATTAACAAATGCCCCAAATAAGATGATTATTCCCGTCTAGGCCTAGACTCTAGGCCTGCCTAGCCCTAGGGTTGTACTTTAGTGACGTGTGTTTCATTATTTTTGGTTTCTTACTTCAGTCAGAAGCTCTACTGTTTTTCATTTCCCTATCATATTTCTAGATTCAACGTCAGTTAGCAACAGCATCAGTCACGATGGCCTCTGATCTACCAGCCATTGATGACTACTCCCAGGTTAAGGCCTACTTCAGTCATAAGGAGTGGGATGAACTCAGCGACTATGAGAAGCTCAGACTCAAGAACATCAAAGAAAACTATGAGATGATGCTTGAAGTTGGTAAGTTACACTTACAAAATTACACTTACAGTTACACTTACATTAAAGATCTACTTTCTTAGAATCAGAGGCTGAGAGTTTGCTGAAGTCAAGACCAGTTAGTTAAATTCAGTTAGCCTAGGTTTAACCTCAAAGATTTTACATAGGATGTAAGGGAGAGACTCCATATCAAAGAAAACTGAGGTGATACTTTAACATCAAATAAAACTGTAAAGCCTAAAGTAATATTAAACATGACAAATTCTAACTTTGTTTTAGGGGATAGGAGAGAGAGGGCAGGAAAAATGGGAAAAGAATGAGAGGAGGAAAGAGAGAAAAGTGAGTCAAACAGAAGAGTGAAAGAAATGGAAGGGGGAGCAAAGAAATTAATTGGAGAAGGGGGGGGGAGGATTATACCACTCCTTGGAGACTGAATATTTTGTTATTCATATTTTGGGCCATAATAGCCCATCGAATGCTTGGAATTTAGAGACATTCTGAAGCATTCATGTATTTTGGCAGTGAAGCTGTGCACTGATCACTAGCAATGTTTTGACATGATAAGAGTACATTCAGCGTGTCCAAGTCACATAATTTATAGGTCTACCTTACCATACAAGTAACTGGTATGCTGTGTGGCAAGTCACAGGCTACCTATCAATATCATTTTTAGGGGCTTTTTTCTTGTTTGTAGTAAGAATCTTCGTCTTTGTTTCCTGAAGAGTGGTAACGCGTTTAAGATTTGTCTCCTTTTTTCATTTATTTTACAGGCTTACAAGTCGGCCCCCCTGAGTTCATGAGACAGCGCAGAGTTAGGAAGCAGCAGCTGAGAGAAGACAGCGGTAGTGAAGATGAAGACTGGACACCAACAGGTCCCAAAAAGAAAAGACAGACAGGTAGCATTCTTTCTCAACAATGCTTTACTCGTATAGTGAAGTAACAATTGGTATCAACTCTTTGTGCGTTTCATTCGCTTGAACTCACAAACGTGGGCTGGTTCAATCTGCACTTTTGCATGAGGACTCTACTGGCATCCACCCTTGTACCAGCGAAACTAGAAAAAAAAGTTTCTGAAACTCGGTTTTCTTCACTCATGAAGCAAACAATTTTGAATTAATTTCTTCTTTCCCTTATTTAAATATAATATTGCATTAGATATATCTAATATAATGTTGATTGTTGTTATCCCATTTGATGGTGAAGATAACAATAGTCAAGGGAAAACCAGTATCAATTTATATTGATTCGTATACTGTATACATAAAATACCTGAAAATACTTGTCATCAGGAGTGACGGTACACTGTTATGTGCATGCAACATATCTTTGGTTATAGTGCTGTATTACTATAGTTTGGTTTATAATGATAATCCGGGGTAGATGTGAAATCACTGACCATGGACATGAATATTGATTATTCAAAAAAACATCAATGGTAGCTTCCATGGCAACATGTGCAATAATAGCTGTTACCATGGTAGTAACTATTGATGGTAAGTTACAATAATTGAAAACCTTTATGCAACATGGCTCATATCTCTTTTTGGATTGATTGTTTTCAGGGTCTTTCAGGACACCGTTCAAACCCCCAAGCAGGCCAACAAAGATGTTCACCAGAGCCAAAAAGGAGACTACAGAGAAGCCAGTAAGTTCATCAATTTTTGCAAACTGATGTTTACTCCTCAACTACAAGATACCATTGACGGAGGACAGCACGCACCTCCATGTATTAGCCAAATGTACTTAGAAGTACATTTATGAAATCATTATACCTCAATTTAACTCACATGCGCCTTGGATGTGTGCATTCCTCTTGTAATACACACTGACACAACATCCTTATATGTTAATATTGTTTTCATTGTTCATTATTGTTTTTATGATAGTGTGATGTATTTGTTATCAGTTAGTATATGGCCCTTAGTGACAGCAGTTCTATAACTGAACAGGCCACCGTGTATATATAAAAATGAAAATGATTAAATGAATGAATAAATACTAGCACTGAAAGGATGAAATGATTTTATCTCAGCATACTGTGACTCTTGGCATGGTGAGCAGTGAGAATGTTGAGTCTGTGGAAAACAGAGGAAAGGTGGTAGATGATCTGACTTGGGATGACGAGGAGGAGGAAACATCTCAACAATCTACCAACAAGGCCACCACAACAGGTGATAGTCGGAAGCAGTCAGGCGACCAGCCAACATCATGTGATCAAGAAACACAGTCAGGTGACCTGACAACTGGAGATAAGGCAGAGAGTGCTGAGAGTGAGGGCCTTTCTCTACCAGCCCCTTCGTGCATGAAAGTTGGAGGCAAGATTGGAGGAAAAGCTAAATCTACAGCAGGTAATAAATGATATCCATGTTGTTTGGATTCTCCACTAATTACACATAAATCATTGTTTCAAATCACTTGATGAAGTATACACTGCACATGATTGAAACTCTTAATGGCACAATTCAATTTCAAATTGCCTATAACATTAAAAGGAATCAGTGGTCACTTACATTGTTATAATTGTGCTGTACGCAGATTACTAATATTACTAATATTACCACCAATTCCTTTTTCCAATATACAAGTTTGCCTCAATCTATTGAGCATGCCTGAGTATTCATTGCTTGCAAATTACAAACATGCTAATAAAAGTCTTTCAAACAGTTATGTCTATATGTATGTAAGTAAATGGTTTTACCTCGATAATGAAGTTATGCCTGCACAAATATCATATTCATATAAAACAGCATTGATTGATTATCAAATTGATTATGCATACATGTAGTTTGTGACTGGACGACTTGTGAATCATGCAAACAAGAATGTAAAGTGGAGCCTTAGATCAAATGCACAGTGATTGCAATCAAATGCAATCAGCTCCATACATTGACTGCAGTCGAACTAATAGATTGCAATCAGCTGTGATGTTGATCTTAGGCCCAGTTTTTACAGTGGAGCCTGAGATCAAATTCAGTGATTGCAGTCAAATGCAATCAGCTCCATACATTGACTGCACTCTGACTGCAATAGATTGCAATCAGCTCCATACATTGACTGCAGTCTGACTGCAATAGATTGCAATCAGCTCCATACATTGACTGCAGTCTGACTGCAATAGATTGCAATCAGCTGTGGCATTGATCTCAGGCCCAACTGTATTTCTCCTAATTGATACTGCAGAGATGAGACGGGTTGAGAAGTCACCACCAAGAAGGACATCGCGGTATCCCAGGCGAGCTGTCACCAAGAAAAGCTACAAGGAGGAGGATGTTCCGGATGACGATCACTACATATGTGCGTACCTGGGGCGGTGTTCCGAAAATCCACAGAGATAAAAATTTTATCTCCCCTAAGATACAATGTCCTTGAAATATTTTATCTTTGGTATTCCGAAAAATATTTTAGGAAGATTTTAACCAATATTAATGAGCGCATGCCCTGCGCTCATATCCCGGAGGCAGCCAGTAATAAACGTCCTCTCATATCTTTTGCATACATTAACACCATCAAGCTGATGGTGTGATGTCATGAAACTGAAAGGGACATTGCGCATTGATGTCTATCAGCGCGCCTTCTTGCATTTGATGCGCCCATGTGCAAAAAGTTGAATGCGTGAATTATTTTTGCACGTAATGCTATGGGCCTAGGCGCGTACGTCTGGAGATAAAATTGCTTGGGAGCAGTTTTATCTTTCATCCTAACTTTTTTCCTGAGTGCGTTTCAGAATAACTATTGAGCTCATTTGCATAAAATTTTTATCTCGGAGGCTCATTTACATAAAAATTTTATCTCTAGCTCATTTGAATAAAAATTTTTATTTTTTATTGTAAGTTGGCTTTTCGGAATACCAAAAGATAAAATTTTTCTTAAGTCCCTGAGATGCAATAACATTTTTCCTAAGTTTGTTTTCGGAATACCGCCCCTGATTACCTTATTCAAATGGGATAAGTTGCCACCAACCAATAGATAAGTTCTATATAAATACATGTATGAGTGTAACTGCAATCTTGTATGGCTATTTATCAGTTTTTGAACTTGTTCGTTTCTAACAACAATACAAAGAATACAGTTGAGACTTATACAAGGTTCGATATGCGACACTTTTTCTTGGAGACCATATTTTCCCATTCCAAGTTTGCATACTCTTCACATGTTCCATGTTATGTCATATAGTTCTGTGGTTCTGTGGTTGAAAAGGGTGATCTTTTGTTGTTCTGTTTCACAAAGAGAGGCAACACAGTATAAATTGGACTGTGTTTGGGATGTTATCACTGAACATGGCTTTGTAAAAAACACGTCATTAAATTTTGAATCCATTAGTGATGAGTATAGGTTTTGCACAGATCACAATACAAGTTACTGCTAAGTTTCATATACATACTGTTTGCTAAAACAAAATAAAACAGGAGCTAGTTAGATGCAATTTTTGAGTATCTCAAATGTTTGTACTGATTGCAATGTTGTCAGAAATTTGTTACATTGCTTAAAACAGCAACAATTAATGCATATTTTTGCAAAATTTCATTTTATTTGTTTTAGTAGGTTACACATTCATGTATAATTGTCAATACAATCATCATGAGCATTTTTGATGTAATTTTTTAGTTGTTGAGAACAAATATGACCAACCTTCGAAGTATGTGATTTGTATCAACAGACTGCGAGGAGTGTGATGACATCTTTGAAGGAGAATGCAGCAAACACCCACTGACCATCATCAAAGACACTCCCATACCCAAGGGCTGCAAGGACAGGGCCAAGAAGACTCTGCCCCATGGCCTGCTGGTGAAGGAATCCTCTATCCCGGAGGCTGGACTGGGCGTGCATGCAACCACATTCATTCCAAAGGGCTACCGGTTTGGGCCTTACGACGGAGATGTCGTGAACTCAGAGGCTGGCTATGATAGTGGATACGCTTGGGAGGTAATTTACCAAGTTTCAGTTGTGTAAAGCTCAGTAAAATTCTACTGAATGAATTATTGTACCAGCCTTTTCTGTTACGACAAAAATTAATTAGTATCTTTAGAATGTATAACATGCGTAATACTTTCCAGCAGCTTAAGATTCTAAAGCTGGGTTTATGAAATTGTACATGTTATTCAAGGGGTTATATTTTTCATGCAAGGAAGTGTACCAGATCATGAAAGCTTGGAAAAAAAACCTTACAGTATATTATACTAAATGTTAAAAAAGACAGAAGTTCATCAAAAATATTAAATATGCACTCAAGTGCAGTGGGAGCAAGCATTTGCTTTCATCCCCTCACAACCAATCATGCCTGCATGTTCAGAGATGCCAGCTTTTTTTCCTGAAAGAATATAGCCACATAGTCTTCCCGAAAATGTTTTTTTTTTTTTCTAAATAGTAGTTATTAGTAAACATCCAAAGAACAATACAACTTTCTTGTCTCCTGTTGTTATAGATATCTGTCCAGGGCCGCCCTCATCACTTCATTGATAGTAACAGTGAGAAGACGGGAAACTGGATGCGGTACATCAACTGCGCACGCAACGAAGGAGAGCAGAATCTGGTGGCTTTCCAGTATCTTGGGGAGATCTACTATCGCTCCTTCAGGCCCATCTACCCTGGAACAGAGCTCCTGGTTTACTATGGGGAGCAGTACGCCAAGGATTTGGGAATAACGCTTCAGCTGAACAGGCTCAAAGTTGAGACAGGTATTGCAATGGAGCAATGTTATCATTAATTAGTTTGTAAAGTAGTTTTGAGGCTGCTTTAACTTATGTTTTATTCATATTATAAAAAAAAAATGTAAAACAATAACCAGACAAAAAATGATTCCCAGCTTTGCTGCTTAAATTTCCTGTACAATTTTTTTGAATAAAACCTTCAACTTAAGGGTTTTGAGTACTATTTAGTGTACTGAATCTAATTTTTTATTCTATCAATACAAAATGCGAATAAAAGTATTACAATGCATCTTGAAAGTTGTATTTCACGATTTCTTAGTTTTCACTCGTTTTCACTCTGTGCGTATGGACTCATGGTTATAGCTCTTAAAGAGAAAACAAGAACGTTTCAATATTCAGGTCTAAGTTTGGGTTTTACCCTTGTTTGACAGGAAATGAAGAATTTACAGAAACAAAGTACAAATTAAAAATTTATGTTTTTATTTCCTTGTTTATTTTTTCCCTACAGATTCTGGCCTGTATCAGTGTGAGTACTGCGAGCTGTTGTTCTCCATGCCCATCTTTCTTGCAAGGCACATCAAGTACAGACACGGACACTGCGGTCTTCTCCCTTCAGCTGATAAAAGCAAAGACGATATCCTTCAATTTATCAGAGGAATGCCATCTAATGTAGGCTCAAAATGTAATAAAGTGGTGAGAAATGAAATTTATGGAGTAGGCAAAAAAAATGAAAATGGACTTCAAACCCAGCATAGGAATCATGTTAGTGTCAAATCAAAATCAAATCATGAAATTGTACATAATGAGAGTTTAGGTGACATGACGTGTGAACCAAACATATTACAAAAAAGTGATAAAGATAGATATATTATTTCTTTTGATAAAAAGAAAGTGTCAGATATGCGTGCTAAGGTGAGTTCTTCACTGGACGCTTCAAAGCATAAACGCACACACACAGGTGAGAAGCCCTATGTGTGTGATCAATGTGGTATGGCATTTAGTCGGTCAGGTGCTCTCACAACACACAAACGCACACACACAGGTGAGAAGCCCTATGTGTGTGATCAATGTGGCAAGGCATTTAGTCGGTCAGGTGCTCTCACAACACACAAACGCACACACACAGGTGAGAAGCCCTATGTGTGTGATCAATGTGGCAAGGCATTTAGTCACTCAGGTGATCTCACAACACACAAACGCACACACACGGGTGAGAAGCCCTATGTGTGTGATCAATGTGGCAAGGCATTTAGTCGGTTAGGTAATCTCACAACACACAAACGCTCACACACAGGTGAGAAGCCCTATGTGTGTGATCAATGTGGTATGGCATTTAGTCGGTCAGGTGCTCTCACAACACACAAACGCACACACACAGGTGAGAAGCCCTATGTGTGTGATCAATGTGGCAAGGCATTTAGTCACTCATGTGATCTCACAAAACACAAACGCACACACACGGGTGAGAAGCCCTATGTGTGTGATCAATGTGGCAAGGCATTTAGTCACTCAGGTGATCTCACAAAACACAAACGCATACACACAGGTGAGAAGCCCTATGTGTGTGATCAATGTGGTATGGCATTTAGTCGGTTAGGTAATCTCACAACACACAAACGCACACACACGGGTGAGAAGCCCTATGTGTGTGATCAATGTGGCAAGGCATTTAGTCACTCAGGTGATCTCACAAAACACAAACGCATACACACGGGTGAGAAGCCCTATGTGTGTGATCAATGTGGTATGGCATTTAGTCGGTTAGGTAATCTCACAACACACAAACGCACACACACGGGTGAGAAGCCCTATGTGTGTGATCAATGTGGTATGGCATTTAGTCGGTCAGGTGCTCTCACAACACACAAACGCACACACACAGGTGAGAAGCCCTATGTGTGTGATCAATGTGGCAAGGCATTTAGTCACTCATGTGATCTCACAAAACACAAACGCACACACACGGGTGAGAAGCCCTATGTGTGTGATCAATGTGGCAAGGCATTTAGTCACTCAGGTGATCTCACAAAACACAAACGCATACACACAGGTGAGAAGCCCTATGTGTGTGATCAATGTGGTATGGCATTTAGTCGGTCAGGTCCTCTCATAGGACACAAACGCACACACACAGGTGAGAAGCCCTATGTGTGTGATCAATGTGGCAAGGCATTTACTATGTCAAGTCATCTCACAAAACACAAATGCACACACACGGGTGAGAAGCCCTATGTGTGTGGTCATTGCGAGAAAGCCTGGAGCAACAACTCATCTCTGCAATATCACATACGTACACATCACATCACAAATCCTCAGTGCAATACTAAAGCTATTGACCAGAAAAGTTCATGTGAGGATGAAAGTGATGGTAATGTCACAATTAGGAAAATGATAAATGAACATGAAGGATGAAATTTAACAAAGTTTGGGCAAACTAACTATATATCATAATAACATATTTTATCTTGGTAGCATGTATTAAATTTTATGAATTGTATATAGCAGAGAATTCTTTTAAATGTTATGTAATACAAATTATTTTATTCAATAGCTATCTAGTATGCCGACTTTAATATTGTACTTCCATGCATTGTGCAATACCAAGTTATCATAAGATAGAAAAACCTGTATTAATTATCAATGTATTATCATATATGAGAAAACGAACAAATTAACATCTTGTATCTTGAATGAAATTTCAGAGTTTATACCCGAATGATTTTGTCATTACCTTCAAAATAGTAAAACACTGTTAGAAAAAAAATATCGTTGCAGTTTTTATTATTGTGTTCATCATGTAGCCATGAGTTATATTGATATGTTTAAACTATTACTCATGCATAAGTTATCAAGTAACACAAAGTAGTAATATAATATTGCACAAATAAGCTATGTCCATTAACAGCTTTTTCCTAATTACTACTAATGCAGATTATCATTAGTGTGTAGCACAGACTGCAAAGTGTATGTACAATGAACGCTACACACAGACTGCTTACATGACTGTACATTACCAGTGTGATATTAACATGAATCTATTCGAAATTGACATTTACACTTTGGTATTTCCTGTCTTGCAGAATAAACATGCCAGGTATTAAATTTCTATTGTGCTTTAAAAAGTGTGTTACTGACACAAAGATATGTTCGAAGTTTTCTTTTTTCTTCAGGCCAGCTGTTAAATCATGAGGGCTGCATTTCTTTCATCTAGCTTTCAGGACTTTTAAAGAATGAATTGATGAGATGACACACATATATCATTGTTCCAGCAGTGATATCATCAGAATTGTAACTTGAATTTGAAATAGGTTCATAGTGAGAACTGTGGAGATCGCTCGAGGTGATTGGCATTCATGATCAGGGCCGTGTTGAATGTAGGTTTTCAATTATTGTAATTTCCCATCGATAGCAACTACCATGGAAAGAGCCAATGATAACACTTATTATCGCCATGGTAGTTACCATTGATGATAGGTTACAATAATTGAAAACCTGTATCCCTCATGGCCATGGTGGTATTTATGTACAGGCTACTTTCATGCAGGTTTCAATGAGAAACATTTTTCATTGTAAACACAAAGTGTGTGAGATTCTACTATTTAGGAATTCGCTAATGTAGTTGTCATACACTTTAGATGATTAGTAATGTGCATACATGTACACTGTTTAGCGTGTTAATGTGCTCACATGTGCTGCATTTCAGACCCAACACTAATACAAGTATGATAGCAAAACAGCTTCTGTAGTAGAATTTAGAATTTTGGCATGTCATGCATTGAGGAATGGATTTGTCGGAACTAATATGTAAATCTTCTTCGAATGAACTTCATATATTCATATAAAATCATTTAAATTACAACCTTTGCCTTAATTGTATGAAACCTTATGTAAATAGGATTTAGTAATCATTCTAAGTTTTAATGAAACATGGTTCCTTTGTAAATTTGTAAAAAGTCATGAAAGTCGTAAGGTATCGGCAATTAAACCAAACAATAACATGTGTGAGATCTCACATTCATAGTCTCACAAACATTTGCCAGAAAAGTGAAGAACTTTTCTACATCACGATTTAAGCAGTACGATTATGGCGATGTGCATAGAATTCCGCTTAGAGTCAGTTCCCAGCACTGTTATGGCTTGAAATTAAGGTTTCTGGCATTTCCGGAGTTGTTTATTAAATGTGAGTGGGTTCCTCTTGTATGGTTCCGGGTATGGACCAGAAGTTGTGTGCAGATTTCCCTATCCCACTTTTTGGATCGTCTTCTGTGCATTTATTTCAAGCAGCAGTTGTAAGAGGTTTAGTCAGCATAAACAAATCGAAACTTAAATGGAGCAAACATTTAACAGTCGGACCCATAATTTTATAACTGCGAAACTTGTATAATTTTGGGGTATAAGATTCAAAACGCATCAACATATGTATTAAAGCCTGTACCTTCGCTTGATAATTGGTATTTTATTTTTCATTGCTCAAGTTAATGTTGATATTCATGTTCATTCATATCTACAATTGTTCCAAGTTACGGTGTTTTTAGACATTTTAAATGTTTACCTTATTTCTTTCACATATTCATGTTGCTGCCTTGTACAAATTTAAATTCCAGTTAATATATGTATGACGTAGTTGTGTTCATCGATTATTAAATTCAATAAATGCTTTGACTGGTAATATATTTGTAATTACTTTACTTTTTGTGGATGACATTGCAATCCTTATCCCACCCCCCCCCCCCCTATTTCAATATTCGTAATATTCCAGAGTAAGTGTGCGTGAAGTTCGTCGCTTATCCACAAATTAAAAATGTTGTCGATATTAGTTCTCATTTGTTCCCATGTAATGCTTTATGCATCATGTTTCCTCAGAGGAATTAGCACCCGACTAGTTCAGTTCTACTACATCTGTAGTGATATGTTGTTTAACAATTGAGACAGCTACTCTGTTCACTTTCTATTCCAAAAATCTTACAATACCTCTATATGAGATATATATATATTTACTAAAAATGTAAGCCTAAGATTTTTTTTTAACTGAGATTGCTCCAGAAAACCCTATCACTTCAATTATTTTCCAGCTAGTTTCTTAGAAATGATCGTCATATCAATTTGCCGTGTGTGTGTGGTATGCTTTTATGTGTGCGTGTGTGTTTGTATGTGAGTTTATGTGTTAGTGAACACGTAAAGATGGTAATTGTGGTTGTGGCTTCTTTTGCTTGATATTCCAAATTAAGATTTTACTCTTTATATGCAGTAAAATAAAAAAAAAGACAAAATTTATATCATGTAATGACTTGAAAAAATCCTTTTTTCCACTGAGCAGATACTGTCGGGCAAACCTCGAACAACCAAAAAATAGCAAAATCATTCTCTCGCCAGTCTCCACGAACCTCTAAAAAGTGTTTTTGTCTTTTTGTTGGAAATGGTTAACCGCCTTATTAAAGGGATCTATCCCATTTTCATCAAATGTGATATATTTTACTTATATTCTTCGTAATGATCAATATTATATTGGAAATTTATTATATAATGCAGTGAATTTGCTGCGACGAAAGAAATGGCTGTATTCCCTTAAACGGGTGCAGCAAACTTAAGGTCTGTCAGAAATGATTTTTTTACGTCCTTTTGTCTGGTTAGGAGTGTATTCTTTATTTATTTTCCGTGACACATCAGATCCGATTCAAATGTTTGTATAAGCGAAGGGGTCTTATAACCTGTAACACTTTTTGAACTTGATACTAACTTGAAGAAGAAGGACCGAACTTTATAAGAAAAATAGTGTCCATTCGTTGGGCAGAAAATCTGCATGTTTCTTGCGTCCTTTTGGGGCTACATAGGCAGTATGTCTCTGTTATTCCCTGGCAAACTGGATGCGATCGAGGGATCTATCTTGACGAGTTAGTCTTAGTTGTGACGTGCTATCAAGCCCGTGTACATACCCATCGCGCGGAGAACGGAAAGTGGACTTGACATATGTCATGTGATTAGTCTAGCCTCTAGCCTGCGGACTGTGCGGAACACACTGACCGCAGCGATTTAAACGTACAGCATGTATAATGGACACACAAAACTACGGTCTGGACAACTAGACACCTAACGAGAAAAAGAGGAAGACAAAGCAGAAGATGGAAGGATGATTTAACAACATCAAACGGCATTGTTTGGCAGAGAACAGCTCAAGATAGATTAAAATGGAAAATTGGTGAAAAGGCCTTCCCCCTGCAGTGAAGTGATATAGGCTGACGAAGAATGTATAATCATCTAGATAGATAGCAACTCATTCTGCAGAGGTGATGCAGGGAACTGAAAAATATTACGTCATCAACAAGCTATCAAGGAAGTTTTGTGTCATGTTTTGTTGATTAATATTTTCGATAACAAAATAACGAAGTAATACATCACTGAAAATGCAAATAAAAAACAACTTTGGCTTTCATATCAATCACCATCATCCCTCCCCCACCCCCCCCCCCCACACACACACACACCACACACACATACACACACACACACACACACACACACACCACACACACATACACACAAACACACACACACACACAGGGAAAAACGTATACATGTAGATGATCATTATAGCTCTTCCCTCGTTTTCTTATATTATTTCTTATTGAATTTCCCATTGTATTTTCCATTTCAACCTTAGGCCACGTTCGTCTCTCTCAAACATTTTGTTTATATTCATCGCAAGACCCAGCTACCCTACGTACACATACAGGCGCGCACGTCACGGACAAAGGAATAGTTCCCGCTTTGTTGAAACATTAGAATCACTCACTCACTCACGATAAATTGATTCCGGGTCGTATTTGAACGTGTATCAGCTCTTCATCCAAGAACAAATTAAAAACAAATATTTGGATTTATCCTGCAATCACGAGTCACCACAACCAAGCCGGGGTGGTTCACACTACCCGATTTTCATGAGATCAGGGGGGCATTTCAACAAAGGACTTGTCGGATATTTTATCCGACAAGTTTGCTCTCAGCCAATAAGATGCAAGCATTTCAGTAGCTTATAACAGTTTGTCGGATAAAACGTCCGACAAGTCCTTTGATGAAATGCCCCCCCAGAACAGTCGCTCTCAACCCGATCACGACCGCTATGATCGCAAAGATATCGAATCGTCACACATCGGTCGTATTGGTTTTACCACGGAGGTGAGAGTTTAGAGGTAAACATTTCCTTCATTTTACACTGTTTTATTTACCATTGCCCGTATTCTAAACAGAGTTTGAAAGCAAACGGTGCACTCGTCCAATATTCTAATTAGCAGCCAATATGATGAATTTTTGATACAACGCTTGCTATGTGCGACATTAATCCATCTCCCACTGGAGTATTGCGTCGATATCAACTTTAAACATTTTATATGATTAAAAAGGAAAAGTTCTCAGACTGCATAAAATCTTATAATATCGGAATTAATTTACACCCCGTCTAGTCTTAGACACTTCAAATGCAAGATAAAAAAAAATCACTTTATTAGCTCAAAGAAAGCTGCAGTCAACGCACATATAAATCTCCCCTTCAATTTCAATATTAAAAAAAAAATCGATTCGTCTATATGGTGCCAAACAGATTTGTTCTTCGATCATTTCTTGTTTACTTTTGAGGAAGAGACAACGGGACTTAGATAAACAAAGCATTGTTCTACGTTCATACTTAAGTACATAAAACCCATGTGCAAAATGAAAAAGAAAACTGCTCAATTGGATTTTTTGCATTATTGGTTTCAACTGCACGTCTTACAACAAGTTTAGGAATCGGTTGCTAGAAAGATATTATGCCGAACTTATTGCAGTTATCGTCGATATGTTACCACGAATCGATCGCAAATTCAATCCCCCATTTGTACTGTACAGATTTACGATTTCTAATCAATTGCAATGCTAATTGTGATCAATTGCAAAAAAAAAATCTTTATAAGACATTGCCTTGTTCTGCCGAATAAAAAGTCAAATGTGAACGGGGTGGGTTTATAACCAACGCACCGTGCGCATAGCAGCTTTGCAATGTACACACAAATGATGCAAGCAGCAACGCAAGAATGAATGCCCGTCTCTCTGACAAGCTGGAGAAGACTTGATTTCCCTTGGGCCAAGAAAAATGATCACAAGATGTAATTCATCAAAAAGGGAAACAATTTTCATTTAAGGAGTCTATCGATCTCTTTTTTGTGGAGCGGATTTGAGGTTTTTGAGCGCAAGTGTAAAGGAAGCAACGGTTTTTTGAGACCCTTTTTACTACATCATGATGTGCTCTGATCTTTCAATACCGTGTCTGCTACTCATTCTCTCTCTCTCTCTCTCTCTCTCTCTCTCTCTCTCTCTCTCTCTCTCTCTCTCTTTCTCTTCCATTATCTTACAGAATTTATATTTCTTTTTAAATCTAGTTTTCTTTCATTCTTTACCAGTCTTTCTCTTTCTGGCTACGTTGTATTATTTCTCCTGTGTACTCATCATTGTATCTCACCCTATCTATTTCCTTCTCTTGTTATATATTGTTATAAAGTTGTTGTTATTATTTCAATAATTATGTTGTATATATTATTATGATAATTATGTTGTATTTATATTTGTATTTACATTGTAATTTGTCGCAATTTAGCTGTGTGGCTGCGAATAGTGATTTGATAAACCTTGAATTGAATTGAATTCTCTCCACATCTTCAGCATTCCTCACTTACACTCGATCTCTCTCTCTCTCTTTCTCCCCCCCCCCTTCCTCTCCCCCCCCCCCCTCTCTCTCTCTCTCTCTCTCTCTCTCTCTATCATTATTTTGCATAATTATTTTCATGTTTACAGTTTACAGTTTCTTACATTCAAGTTGATCGATCGAAATCTGAACATCAGTTACATTGTATACATAATAGCAAATAACACAATAATCAATTACGTTGATTGTAATATATCTCAAACATATGCACAGAATATTTAGTGTAGACTAGAATTAGTCATCTCTACAAATATGTTTTCCATCAACTAAACTTTGGAATGAGAACTGCGAGCATACAATTTTATGTTGTTTATACTTTTACGTTGTTTACGGGTGAGCGAGGTCTGAATCGAATGGGGAGAAATTACGGTTGTGGAATGCGTTAAGTGATATGAATCGAACGAGACTGGAGAGACCCTGAGAATCTAATCGATTAACCCCTGTCTTAATCGATTCCACTTTAATCTCGACTGATGACAAATATTTGTCCTGCGTTCAGTGCTCATTTCCTGCCCTGCTCTCCAATGGGTAACTTTCTCTCTCTCCTCCACCCTCTCTCTCTCTCTTCTCTCTCTCTTTCT
>OZ022596.1:16800705-16835252 GCA_963669155.1 Arbacia lixula
GACCTAGCTCATCCATAAACAACGTAAAACGTATAAACAACGTAAGATTGTATGCTCGCAGTTCTCATTCCAAAGTATAGTTGATGGAAAACATATTTGTAGAGATGACTAATTCTAGTCTACACTAAATATTTTGTGCATATGTTTGAGATATATTACAATCAACATAATTGATTATTGTGTTATTTGCTATTATGTATACAATGTAACTGATGTTCAGATTTCGATCGATCAACTTGAATGTAAGAAACTGTAAACTGTAAACATGAAAATAATTATGCAAAATAATGATAGAGAGAGAGAGAGAGAGGGGGGGGGGGGGAGAAAGAGAGAAAGAGAGAGATTGATTGTAAGTGAGAGATGATAAAGATCTGGAGAGAATTCAATTCAATTCAAGGCTTATCAAATCACTATCCGCAGCCACACAGCTAAATTGCGACAAATTACAAGGTAAAAACAAATATAAATACAACATAATTATCATAATAATATATACATATAACAACAACTTTATAACAATATATAACAAGAGAAGGAAATAGATAGAAATAGGGTGAGATACAATGATGAGTGCACAGGAGAAGCACAACGTAGCCAGAAAGAGAAAGACTGGTGAAGAATGAAAGAAAACTAGATTTAAAAAGAAATATAAATTCTGTAAGATAATGGAAGAGAAAGAGAGAGAGAAAGAGAGAGAGAAAGAGAGAGAGAGAGAGAGAGTGAAGGAGAGAGAGAGAGAGAATGAGTAGCAGACACGGTATTGAAAGATCAGAGCACATCATGATGTAGTAAAAAGGGTCTCAAAAAAACCGTTGCTTCCTTTACACTTGCGCTCAAAAACCTCAACTCCCCTCCACAAAAAAGAGATCGATAGACTCCTTAAATGAAAATTGTTTCCCTTTTTGATGAATTACATTTTGTGATCATTTTTCTTGGCCCAAGGGAAATCAAGTCTTCTCCAGCTTGTGAGATGGACGGGCATTCATTCTTGCGTTGCTGCTTGCATAATTTGTGTGTATATTGCAAAGCTGCCATGCGCACGGTGCGTTGGTTATAAACCCACCCCGTTCACATTTGACTTTTTATTCGGCAGAACAAGGCAATGTCTTATAAAGAATTGCAATTGATCACAATTAGCATTGCAATTGATTAGAAACCGTAAATCTGTACAGTACAGATGAAGGATTGGATTTGCGATCGATTCGTGGTAACATATCGACGATAACTGCAATAAGTTCGGCATAATATCTTTCTAGCAACCGATTCCTAAACTTATTGTCAGACGTGCAGTTGAAACCAATAATGCAAAAAATCCAATTGAGCAGTTTTTTTTCTTATCTTGCACATGGGTTTTAGGTAATACAGTATGAACGTAGAACAATGCTTTGTATATCTAAGTCCCGTTGTCTCTTCCTCAAAAGTAAACAAGAAATGATCGAAGAACAAATCTGTTTGGCATAATATAGACCCATCATTTTTTTTAATTATTGAAATTGAGGGGGATATTTATATATGCGTTGATTGCAGCTTACTGTGAGTTAATAAAGTGATTTTTTTTCTCTTGCATTTTGACGTGTATAAGACTAGACGGGGTATAAATTAATTCCGATATTATAAGAGTCTATGTAGTCTGAGAACTTTTTCTATTTAATTATATAAAATGTTTAAAGTTGATATTGACGCAATACTCCAGTGGGAGATATAATTGGATTACTGTCGCACATAGCAAGCGTTGTATCCAAAATTCATGACGATTATTGTCTGGTAATGAGAACATTAGACTAGGTCAGTATTATTGCGTTTGGTTTCAACCTCTGTTCAGAATACGGGAAATGGTTAATATAACAGTGTAAAATGAAAGAAATGTTTACCTCTAAACTCTCACCTCCCTGGTAAAACTAATACGAGCGATGTGCGTCGATTCGATATCAATGCGATCATAGCGGTCGTGATCGGGTTGAGAGCGACTGTTCTGATCTCATGAAAATCTGGTAATGTGAACCACTCCGTCTTGGTTGTGGTGACTCGTGATTGCAGGATAAATCCAAATATTTGCTTTTAATTTGTTCGCGGATGAAGAGCTGATACACGTTCAAATACGACCTGGAATCAATTTATCGTGAGTGAGTGAGTGATTCTAATGTTTCAACAAAGCGGGAACCATTCCTTTGTCCGTGACATGCGCGTCTGTATGTGTAT
Organism: Arbacia lixula; assembly: GCA_963669155.1. Classification (NCBI taxonomy): domain Eukaryota; kingdom Metazoa; phylum Echinodermata; class Echinoidea; order Arbacioida; family Arbaciidae; genus Arbacia; species Arbacia lixula. The sequence continues at coordinate 16,802,905 of OZ022596.1, forward strand.
GTAGGGTAGCTGGGTCTTGCGATGAATATAAACATAATGTTTGAGTGAGGCGAACGTGGCCTAAGGTTGAAAGGGAAAATACAATGGGAAATTCAACAAGAAATAATATAAGAAATCGAGGAAAGAGCAATAATGATCATCTACATGTATATGTTTTCCCTGTGTGTGTGTGTGTGTATGTGTGTGTGTGTGTGTGTGTGTGTGTGTGTGTGTGTGTATGTGTGTGTGTTAGGTGTGTGTGGGGGGGGGGAGGGGTGATGGTGATTGATATCACAGTCAAAGTTGTTTTTTAGTTGTATTTTCAGTGATGTATTACTTCGTTACTTTGTTATGGAAAATATTAATCAACAAAGCATGACAGAACACTTCCTTGATAGCTTGTTGATGACGTCATATTTTTCAGTTCCCTGCCATCACCTCTGCAGAATCGTAACCAAATCGTGGCGTCTGGCGTGGGCATTTTATATGGGATATTATTTTAGGAAATCGCTTTCCTCATCTGCATTCCCCTCATAGATTGCACAGCGCAGATGTGAGTGATGCCGAATAGTCTAGATGTGTCCAGATGTATCACAAAGAATGAGTTGCTATCTATCTAGATGATTATACATTCTTCGTCAGCCTATATCACTTCACTGCAGGAGGAAGGCTTCTTCACCAATTTTCCATTTTAATCTATCTTGAGCTGTTCTCTGCCAAACAATGCCGTTTTGTGTTCTTAAATCAGCCCTCTATCTTCTACTTTGTCTCTCTCTTTTTCTGGTTAGGGGTCTTGTTGTCCAGACTGTAGTTTTGTGTGTCCATTATACATGCTGTACGTTTAAATCGCTGCGGTCAGTGTGTTCCGCACAGTCCGCAGGCTAGAGGCTAGACTAATCCCATGACAGTTGTCAAGTCCACTTTCCGTTCTCCGCGCGGTGGGTATGTACACGGGCTTGATAGCACGTCACAACTAAGACTACCTCGTCAAGATAGATCCCTCGATCGCATCCAGTTTGCCAGGGAATGACGGTGACATACAGCCCATGTAGCCCCAAAAGGACGCAAGAAACGATGCAGATTTTGTGCCCAACGAATGGACACTATTTTCTTTAAAGTTCGGTCCTTCTTCTCCAAGCATCAAGTTCAAAAAGTGTTACAGGTTGTAAGACCTCTTCGCTTATACAAACATTTGGATCGCATCTGATGTGTCACGGAAAATAAATTAAGAATACATTCCTAACCAGACAAAAGGACGTAAAAAAATCATTTCTGACAGACCTTAAGTTTGCTGCACCCGTTTAAATGAATACAGCCATTTTTTTTGTCGCAGCACCTTCACTGCATTATAGATTTCCAATATAATATTGATCATTACGAAGAACGTAAGTTAAATATATCAAATTTGATGAATATGGGATAGATCGTCCCTTTAATAAGCGGTTAACCATTTCCAGAGTATTTCCAACAACAACAACAAAAAACTTTTTCGTGGAGACTTTCGAGAGAGTGATTTTGCTATGTTTTGGTTGCTCGTGGTTTGCCCGATGGTCTCTGTTCAGTGGAAAAAAGCTGTTTTCAAGTCATAACACGATATAAATCTGTTCTTTTTTATTTAGCTTTATGTAAAGAGTAAAATCTTAATTTGGAATATGAAGCAAAAGAAGCCACAACCACAATTAACATCTTTACATGTTCACTTAACATATAAACTCACACACACACACGCACACATAAACGCATACCACACACACACGGCAAATTGATATGACGATCATTTCTAAGAAACTAGCTAGGAAATAATTGAAATGATAGGGTTTTCTGGAGCAATCTCACTTAAAAATCCTAAGCATACATTTTTAGTAAATATATAATATATCGTAGACATGGTAGAGGCATTGCCAGATTTTGGGAATAGAAAGTGAGCAGAGTAGCTGTCTCAATTGCTAAACAACATATCAGTACAGATGTAGTATAACTGAACTAGTCGGGGGCTATTTCCTTTAATGAAAGAGGATGCAGAAAGCATTACATGGGAAATAATGAAAACTAATATCGACAACATTTTAACTTTGTGGATAAGCGACGAACTTCACGCATACTTACTCTGGAATATTACAAAATATTGAAATAGGGGGGGGGGGGGGGGGGGTAAGGATTGCAATGTCATCAACATAAAGTAATTACAAAGATATCAAAAGTCAATGCATTTAATGAATTTAATAATCAATGAACACAGCTACGTCTTACATATATTAACTGGAATTTAAATTTGTACAGGGCAGCAACATGAATATGTGAAGGAAATGAGGTAAACATTTAAGTATTTAAAAACACCGTAACTTGGAACAATTGTAGATATGAATGAACATGAATATCAACATCAACTTGAGCAATGAACAATAAAATACCAATTATCAAGCGCAGGTACAGGCGTTAATACATATGTTGATGCGTTTTGAATCTTATAGCCCAAAATTATACTAGTTTCGCAGTTATAAAATTGGCATGGTCCGACTGTTAAATGACTGCTCTATTCAAGTTTCGATTTTTTTATGCTGATTCAACCTCTTGCAAACTACTGTTTGAAATAGATGCACTGAAGACGATCCAAGAAAGTGGGATAGTGAAATCTGTACACAGCTTCTTGTCCATATCCGGAACTATACAAGAGGAACCCACTCACATTTAAAGACATCCTGTCCCTTTTTCAGATCACCACAAAACCATCGAAACATTGGCAAAACATATAGAGAAGTGTTAGCAAGCTCTATATTCACAATTTGAAACTGATACGTAGTGTAAAATTCAAATAATGCACGTAAACAACGTCTGATTAGTAGTCTTCACCTCAGGCTCTTAGCAGTTTGTGTTGAAATATCTGCTTTATTGATTATTCTGTTTATTAAATTATAAAACGCATTATGACAAAAATTGTTCAATGGAAGGAATCATGTCCAAAGTTTGGTAATTACTCATAAAATTAGGATTTCACACACGCATAATAACCACATAGATACTGTAACAAAGACTAATACTTTTTTCGTGGTACGAAAAAAGTCGGTTTGAAATTTAACGGCTGAAATTTTTTACATATACAGAAAGCTTCAACATGCTATATTCTTAGTAATGGTCTTGAATCACACTTTCTTCAATTTACGATCGTGATAGACGATTTCAAATTTTAAGCTTGCAAAAGGGACGGACAATCTTTAATAAACAACTCCAGAAATTCCAGAAACCTCAATTTCAAGCCATAACAGTGATAGAAACTGACTCTAAGCGGAATTATAGCGATCGCTAGATTGTAATAATTTGGACGGGTCGTCCAAAACCTATAGTCTACTAAAACGGAGATCGTAATACACGATAACGTAAATCACGGCTTATCGTTGAGGCGAGCGGAGCGGTGCCATATAGTATATGCACATCGCCATAATCGGACTGTTTAAAACGTGATCAAGAAAAGTTCTTCACTGTTCCTGTGAATGTTCGTGAGACTATGAATGTGAGATCTCACAGATGTTATTGTTTGGTTTAACTGCCGATACCTTACGACTTTCATGACTTTTACAAATTTACAAATGAAACACTTTTCATTAAAACCTAGAATGATTACTAATCCTTTTTACATAAAGTTTTATATAATTAAGGCAAAGGTTGTAATCTATATGATTTTATAAGAATATATGAAGTTAATTTCGACAAATCCATTCCTCAAGGCACGACTTCCCAAAATCTAAATTTTACTACAGAAGCTATTCTGCTATCATACTCGTATTAGTGTTGGGTTTGAAATGCAGCACATGTGAGCACATTAATGCGCTATACAGTACATGCATGCGCATTACCGACCATCTAATGTGTATGACAACTACATTAGCGAATTTCTAAATAGTAAAATCCCACACATTTTGTGCTTACAATGAAAAACGTTTGTCATTAAAACCTGCATGAAAGAAACCTGTACATAAAGACCACCATGGCCATGAGGGATACAGGTTTTCAATTATTGTAACCTATCATCAATGGTAACTACCATGGCAATAATAAGTGTTATCATTGGCTCTTTCCATGGTAGTTGCTATCGATGGGAAATTACAATAATTGAAAACCTACATTCAACACGGCCCTGATCATGAATACCATAATGCTAATCACCTCGAGCGATCTCCACAGTTCTCACAATGAACCTATTTCAAATTCAAGTTACAATTCTGATGATATCACTGCTGGAACAACGATACATGTGTGTCATCTCATCAATTCATTCTTTAAAAGTCCTGAAAGCTAGATGAAAGAAATGCAGACCTAATGATTTAACAGCTGTCCTGAAAAAGAAAACTCTGCACATATCTTTGTGTCAGTAATACACTGTTATTTCAAAGCACAATAGAAATTCAATTCCTGGCATGTTTATTCCACAAGACAGGAAATACCAAAGTGTAAATGTTAATCTGGAATAGATTCATGTTAATATCACACTGGTAATGTACACAGTCATGTAAGCAGTCTGTGTGTAGCGTTCATTGTACATACACTTTGCAGTCTGTGCTACACACTAATGATAATTTGCATTAGTAGTAATTACAGAAAAAGCTGTTAATGGACATAGCTTATTTCACAATACTATATTACTACTTTCTGTGTTACTTAATAACTTATGCATGGGTAATATTTTAAACATATCAATATAACTCATGGCTACAAGATGAACACAATAATAAAAACCGCAACAATATTTTTTTCTTACAGTGTTTTACTATTTTGAAGGTAATGACAAAATCATTTGGGTATAAACTCTGAAATTTCATTCAAGACACAAGATGTTAATTTGTTTGTTTTCTCATATATGATAATACATTGATAATTAATACAGGTTTTTCTATCTTATGATAACTTGATATTGCACAATGCATGGAAGTACTATATTAAAGTTGGAATACTAGACAGCTATTGAATAAAATAATTTTTATTACATATTAACATTTAAAAGAATTCTCTGCTATATACAATTCATAAAATTCAATACATGCTACCAAGATAAAATATGGTATTGTGATATATAATTAGTTTGCCCAAACTTTGTTAAATTTCATCCTTCATGTTCATTTATCATTTTCCTAATTGTGACATTACCATGACTTTCATCCTTAAATGAACTGTTCTGCTCAATAGCTTTAGTATTGCACTGAGGATTTGTGATGTGATGTGTACGTATGTGATATTGCAGAGATGAGTTATTGCTCCAGGCTTTCTCACAATGATCACACACATAGGGCTTCTCACCTGTGTGTTTTCGTTTGTGTGTTGTGAGAGGACCTGACTGTCTAAATGCCATACCACATTGATCACACACATAGGGCTTCTCACCTGTGTGTGTGCGTTTATGTGTTTTGAGATCACCTGACTGACTAAATGCCATACCACATTGATCACACACATAGGGCTTCTCACCTGTGTGTGTGCGTTTATGTGTTTTGAGATCACCTGACTGACTAAATGCCATACCACATTGATCACACACATAGGGCTTCTCACCTGTGTGTGTGCGTTTGTGTCTTGTGAGATGACTTGACGTAGTAAATGCCATACCACATTGACCACACACATAGGGCTTCTCACCTGTGTGTGTGTGTTTGTGTGTTGTGAGATTATTTGACTGACTAAATGCCATACCACATTGATCACACACATAGGGCTTCTCACCTGTGTGTGTGCGTTTATGTGTTTTGAGATCACCTGACTGACTAAATGCCATACCACATTGATCACACACATAGGGCTTCTCACCTGTGTGTGTGCGTTTATGTGTTTTGAGATCACCTGACTGACTAAATGCCATACCACATTGATCACACACATAGGGCTTCTCACCTGTGTGTGTGCGTTTGTGTCTTGTGAGATGACTTGACGTAGTAAATGCCATACCACATTGACCACACACATAGGGCTTCTCACCTGTGTGTGTGTGTTTGTGTGTTGTGAGATTATTTGACTGACTAAATGCCATACCACATTGATCACACACATAGGGCTTCTCACCTGTGTGTGTGCGTTTATGTGTTTTGAGATCACCTGACTGACTAAATGCCATACCACATTGATCACACACATAGGGCTTCTCACCTGTGTGTGTGCGTTTGTGTCTTGTGAGATGACTTGACGTAGTAAATGCCATACCACATTGACCACACACATAGGGCTTCTCACCTGTGTGTGTGTGTTTGTGTGTTGTGAGATTATTTGACTGACTAAATGCCATACCACATTGACCACACACATAGGGCTTCTCACCTGTGTGTGTGCGTTTGTGTGTTGTGAGAGAACTTGAATGACTTAATGCCAAACCACATTGATCACACACATAGGGCTTCTCACCTGTGTGTGTGCGTTTATGTTTTGAAGTGTCCAGTGAAGAACTCACCTTAGCACGCATATCTGACACGTTCTTTTTATCAAAAAAAGGAATATGTCTATCTTTATCACTTTTTTGTGATATTCTTGGTTCACACGTCATGTCACCTAACCTTTCATTATTTAAAATTTCATGATTTGATTTTGATTTGACACTAACATGATTCCTATGCTGGTTTTGAAGTCCATTTTTATTTTTTTTACCTACTCCATAAATTTCATTTCTCACCACTTTATTACATTTTGAGCCTACATTGGATGGCAGTCCTTTGATATATTGAAGGATATCGTCTTTGCTTTTATCAGCTGAAGGGAGAAGACCGCAGTGTCCGTGTCTGTACTTGATGTGCCTTGCAAGAAAGATGGGCATGGAGAACAACAGCTCGCAGTACTCACACCGATACAGGCCAGAATCTGTAGGGAAAAAAATAAACAAGGAAATAAAAACATAAATTTTTAGTATGTACTTTGTTGCCGTCAATTCTTCTTCTCCTGTCTAACAAGACTAAAACCCAAACTTAGACCCTAATATTGAAATGTTCTAGTTTTCTCTTTACGAGCTATAACCATGAGTCCATACACACAGAGTGAAAACGAGTGAAAACTAAGAAATTGTGAAATACAACTTTTAAGATGAATTGTAATACTTTTATTTGCGTTTTGTATTGAGAATCGAAACTTAGATACAGTACGCTAAATAGTGCTCAAAACCCTTAGTTGAATGTTTTTATTCAGCAAAATTTCGGTTTTTGTCTAAAAAAATTGTACAGAAAATTTAAGCAGCAAAGCTCAGAATCATTTTTCGTCTGGTTATTGTTTTACATTTTTTTTTTACAATATGAATAAACATAAGTTGGAGCAGCCTCAAAACTACTTTACAAACTAATTAATTGCTCCATTGAAATACCTGTCTCAACTTTGAGCCTGTTCAGCTGAAGCGTTATTCCCAAATCCTTGGCGTACTGCTCCCCATAGTAAACTAGGAGCTCTGTCCCAGGGTAGATGGGCCTGAAGGAGCGATAGTAGATCTCCCCAAGATACTGGAACGCCACTAGATTCTGCTCTCCTTCGTTGCGTGCGCAGTTGATATACCGCATCCAGTTTCCCGTCTTCTCACTGTTGCTATCAATGAAGTGATGAGGGCGACCCTGGACAGATATCTATAATGACAGGAGACAAGAAAGTTTTATTGTTCTTTGGATGTTTACTAATAACTACTATTTAGAAAAAAAGAAACATTTTCGGGAAGACTATGTGGCTATATTCTTTCAGGAAAAAAAGTTGGCATCTCTGAACATGCAGGCATGATTGGTTGTGAGGGGATGCTTGCTCCCACTGCACTTGAGTGCATATTTAATATTTTTGATGAACCTCTGTCTTTTTTAACATTTAGTATAATATACTGTAAGTTTTTTTTTCCAAGCTTTCATGATCTGGTACACTTCCTTGCATGAAGAATATAAACCCTTGAATAACATGTACAATTTCATAAACCCAGCTTTAGAATCTTAAGCTGCTGGAAAGTATTACGCAGGTTATACATTCTAAAGATACTAATTAATTTTTGTAGTAACAGAAAAGGCTGGTACAATAATTCATTCTGTAAAATTTTACTGAGCTTTACACGACTGAAACTTGGTAAATTACCTCCCAAGCGTATCCACTATCATAGCCAACCTCTGAGTTCACGACATCTCCGTCGTAAGGCCCAAACCGGTAGCCCTTTGGAATGAATGTGGTTGCATGCACGCCCAGTCCAGCCTCCGGGATAGAGGATTCCTTCACCAGTAGGCCATGGGGCAGAGTCTTCTTGGCCCTGTCCTTGCAGCCCTTGGGTACGGGCGTGTCTTTGATGATGGTCAGTGGGTGTTTGCTGCATTCCCCTTCAAAGATGTCATCACACTCCTCGCAGTCTGTTGATACAAATCACATACTTTGTGGGTTGGTCATATTTGTTCTCAACTACTAAAAAATTACATCAAAAATGCTCATGATGATTGTATTGACAATTATACATGAATGTGTAACCTACTAAAACAAATAAAATGAAATTTTGCAAAAATATGCATCAATTGTTGCTGTTTGGAGCGATATAACAAGTTTCTGAAAACATTGCACTCAGAAAAAACATTTGAGATACTCAAAATTTGCATCTAACTAGCTCTTGATTCATTTTGCATCAGCAAACAGTATGTATATGAAACTTGCCAGTAACTTATATTGTGATATGTGCAAAACCTATACTCATCACTAATGGATTCAAAATTTAATGACGTGTTTTTTACAAAGCCATGTTCAGTGATAACCTCCCAAACACAGTCCAATTTATACTGTGTTGCCTCTCTTTGTGAAACAGAATAACAAAAGATCACCCTTTTCAACCACAGAACCACAGAACTATATGACATAACATGGAACATGTGAAGAGTATACAAACTTTGAATGGGAAAATATGGTCTCCAAGAAAAAGTGTCGCATATTGATCCTTGTATAAGTCTCAACTGTATTCTTTGTATTGTTGCTAGAAACGAACAAGTCCAAAAACTGATCAATAACCATACAAGACTGCAGTTACACTCATACAAGTACATGTATCATACTAAGAGCTTATCTATTGGTTGGTGGCAAATAATCACATTTGAATAAGGTAATCAGGTACGCACATATGTAGTGATCGTCATCCGGAACATCATCCTCCTTGTAGCTTTTCTTGGTGACAGCTCGTCTGGGATACCGCGATGTCCTTCTTGGTGGTGACTTCTCAACCCGTCTCATCTCTGCAGTACCAATTAGATGAAATACAGTTGGGCCTGAGATCAACACCACAGCTGATTGCAGTCTATTGCAGTCAGACTGCAGTCAATGTATGGAGCTGATTGCAATCTATTGCAGTCAGAGTGCAGTCAATGTATGGAGCTGATTGCATTTGATTGCAATCACTGTGCATTTGATCTCAGGCTTCACTGTACATTCTTGTTTGCATTCACAAGTCGTCCAGTCACAAACTACATGTATGCATAATCAATTTGATAATCAATCAATGCTGTTTTATATGAATATGATATTTGTGCAGACATAACTTCATTATTGAGGTAAAACCATTTACTTACATACATATAGACACAACTGTTTGAAAGACTTTTATTAGCATGTTTGTAATTTGCAAGCAATGAATACTCAGGCATGCTCAATAGATTGAGGCAAACTTGTATATTGGAAAAAAGAATTGGAACTTCTTCTTTTTTTTAACAAAATCTGCGTACAGCACAATGATAACAATGTGACCACTGATTCCTTTTTATGTTCTAGGCAATTTGAAATTGAATTGTGCCATTAAGAGTTTCAATCATTTGCAGAGTAATCTATATACTTCATCATGCGGTTTGAAACAATGATTTATGTGTAATTAGTGGAGAATCCAAACATTATGGATATCATTTATTACCTGCTGTAGATTGAGCTTTCCCTCCAATCTTGCCTCCAACTTTCATGCACGAAGGGGCTGGTAGAGAAATGCCCTCACTCTCAGCACTCTCTGTCTTATCTCCAGTTGCCAGGTCACCTGACTGTGTTTCTTGATCACATGATGTTGGCTGGTCACCTGACTGCTTCCGGCTATCACCTGATGTGGTGGCCTTGTTGGTAGATTGTTGAGATATTTCCTCCTCGTCATCCCAAGTCAAATCGTCTACCATCTTCCCTCTGTTTTCCACAGACTCAACATCCTCACTGCTCACCATGCCCAGAGTCACAGTATGCTGAGATAAAATCATTTCATCCTTTCAGTGCTAGTATTTATTCATTCATTTAATCATTTTCATTTTTATATATACACGGTGGCCTATTCAGTTATAGAACTGCTGTCACTGAGGGCCATATACTAACTGATAACAAATACATCACACTATCATAAAAACAATAATGAACAATGAAAACAATATTAACATATAAGGATGTTGTATCAGTATGTATTACAAGAGGAATGCACACATCCAAGGCGCATGTGAGTTAATTTGAGGTATAATGATTTCATAAATGTACTTCTAAGTAAATTTGGCTAATACCTGGAGGTGCATGCTGTCCTCCGTCAATGGTATCTTGTAGTTGAGGAGTAAACATCAGTTTGAAAAAATTGATGAACTTACTGGCTTCTCTGTAGTCTCCTTTTTGGCTCTGGTGAACGTCTTTGTTGGCCTGCTTGGGGGTTTGAACGGTGTCCTGAAAGACCCTGTGAACAATCAATCCGAAAAGAGCTAGGAGCCATGTTGTATACAGGTTTTTAGTATTGTAACTTACCATCAATAGTTACTACCATGGTAACATCCATTATTACACATGTTGCCATGGATGTTACTATTGATGGTTAATTAGAATAATTGAAAACCAATATTCATCATGTCCATTGTCAGTGACTTCATATCTACCCCTGATGATCATTATGAAGAAAACTCTAGTAATACAGTACTATAACCATAAATATGTTGCATGTAACAGTGTACCTTCACTCCTAACGACAAGTATTTTCAGGTATTTTATAAGATATACGAATCAATATAAGTTGATATTGGTCTTCTCTTGACCATTGCCATCTTCACCATCAAATGGAATAGCAACAATCAACATTACATTAAAAATATCTCCTGTAATGTTATATAAATAAGAGGGAAAGAAGAAATTAATTCAAAATTGTTTGCTTCATGAGTGAGGAAAACCTAGATTAAGAAACTTTTTTCTCTAGTTTCGCTGGTAAAGGGGTGGGTGCCAGTAGAGTCCTCATGCAAAAATGCAGATTTAACCAGCCCACATTTGTGAGTTCAAGCGAATGAAACGCACAAAGAGTTGATACCAATTGTTGATTCACTATACGAGTAAAGCATTATTGAGAAAGAATGCTACCTGTCTGTTTTTTCTTTTTGGGACCTGTTGGTGTCCAGTCTTCATCTTCACTACCGCTGTCTTCTCTCAGCTGCTGCTTCCTAACTCTACGCTGTCTCATGAACTCAGGGGGGCCGACTTGTAAGCCTGTAAAATAAATGAAATATGGAGACAAATTTTAAACATGTTACCACTCTTCAGGAAACAAAGACAAAGATTCTTATTACAAACAAGAAAACCCTAAAAATTATATTGATAGGTAGCCTGTGACTTGCCACATAGCATACCAGTTTTTGTATGGTAAGGTAGAACTATAAATTACTAGTATGTGACTTGGACACAGTGAATGGAATCTTATCATGTCAAAACATTGCTAGTGAACAGTGTACAGCTTCACTGCCAAAATACATGAATGATTCAGAATGTCTCTAAATTCCAAGCATTCGATGGGCTATTAATCATGGCCTAAAATATGAATAAAAAAATATTCAGTCTCCAAGGAGTGGAATATTCCTCCTCCCCCACCCCTTCTCCAATTAATTTCTTTGCTCCCCCTTACATTTCTTTCACTCTTCTGTTTGACTCACTTTTCTTTCTTTCCACCTCTAATTCGTTTCCCATTTCCCTGCCCTCTCTCTTCTATCCCCTAAAACACAGTTAGATCATGTGTAACATTACTTTAGTCTTTACAGGTTTATTTAAAGTTGAAACTGTATCACCTCAGTCCTCAGTTTTCTTTGATATGGAGTCTCTCCCTTACATCCTGAGTAAAATCTTTGAGGTTAAACCTAAGTGAATTTAACTAACTGGTCTTCACTTCAACAAACTCTCAGCCTTTGATTCTAAGAAAGTAGATCTTTAATGTAGTCCTAATAAGTGTAGACCTAACTGTAGATCTAGGCCCCTAAGTGTAACTTACCAACTTCAAGCATCATCTCATAGTTTTCTTTGATGTTCTTGAGTCTGAGCTTCTCATAGTCGCTGAGTTCGTCCCACTCCTTATGACTGAAGTAGGCCTTAACCTGGGAATAGTCATCAATGGCTGGTAGATCAGAGGCCATCGTGACTGATGCTGTAGTATGAATGACGTTGAATCTAGAAATATGATAGGGAAATGAAAAACTGTAGAGCTGCTGACTGAAGTAGGAAACAAAAAATAATGAAACACACGTCACTAAAGTACAACCCTAGGGCTAGGCGGGCCTAGGCCTAGACAGGAAAAATCGTCTTATTTGGGGCATTTGTTAATCAAAGGGCGTTCAGGGAGTCAGATGCAATCTCAGCGGATCCAACGTCCTATATACACTACAGAGACTGATTTTTTTGGTCTAGTATAACCCCATCTTTCACTTTAAATTAGCAAAGCATTCTTTACAAAAAATGATTTTTGTTTGTCATAGACAAGCTATATCTAGATCTAGTCTAACCAAAGTTAAGGATCTAAATCAACTTTTAGATTCTACTAGATTAAGAAGACTAAAAAGTGACTGACAAAAGTGACAGATCACGATTTTAAAGTTTACTTTTACTTTTTAGATTACTTGTTTTAGTGGCTAGACTAGATAGTCTAGACCTAGACACAGCCAGCTACAAGTAATTGTGAACTTATTAGGGCAAGGATCATGCTTAACATTAAGTTTGCAAGTTTAGGATCACAATGATTAACCTCAGATTGATAAAAATGTTCAGTCGACATAATGCCGTATTGCCTGCCACATACGCACATCGCACGCCGCTGGTACCGGGGCCATTAGCCTGTGCCGGTCCGTGTCAAACCTAACCTTGCAGTTTTCGACGAATGATAATCGATGACTAATATTAATACCTGCATATCCATCAAAACAATATTTTTTTCCACAACAGTTCAGGCATGAATTATGTTCTACACACTATTAAGTCTACATTACAAAATACACTTAAGAATGAAAATTATTGTAAAAACGTAAATCTTACCTGGAATGAATTCAGTATTGATTCCAAATGAAATTCAACTAGGTCAAACATTAACAAGAGTCGAATGTCCACGCGTCTATAGCACGGATACGCGGTACGGTACGTACGCGTACGGTTAAGGGTTACGCGCGCATAATTTTCGAGCCCAATATATTTTTCTATATCGATATCGATCGATTCGATCATTACCTGTCGGCTGCGCGCAGTCTTAAAAAGTTAAAGGCGGATTGTAAGATATGTTGAATTGCTAATACTAATACATTTAGCTTGAAAGAATTTGTTGCTTAATTTTCATCATAAGCTCGTCAATGATCTAACTCTTCAGAGGAAAATCGTTTTCTAACGTAGTGTCATAATCTTTTGCTATGGGCTTAGTAGGAAACACGGTTATGTACGTGAGGGTATAACGTCTAAAAGTAGAGTTTACATCTACTTCTCTACTAATAGCGCTTCAAGACTTATCTACACAAAACATAATTGGTTCTTACGATGACAAAAGTTTCACAAGATTCATCTTGATACCTCACCAAGTGTGTGAAATAATTTCAAGACCTCTATTATAAAACTTGTTTTCACTAAGTTAATCTCGCTCACAGAAATACAACAACTCACTAGCTTGTTTAAAGGTAGAAAAGTAAATTCTGCCATCATAAATCAAGCGACTGAGTGACTAAACGCCTTAGGCTATTAGTTTAATAAAAACAGACCGACACCATAGTGAAACATTGTGGACATTTGCTCACCGTGCGCGCGTGTGCATGTCCGCGCGTCGATATAACACGTAAATTTGTGTTAGATTTCGTGACATTGTGTCATAAATCGCTAATTTTTTACATGTTAGCATAAATATCCTCGCTTGGGGCGAGTAGCATCTGAAAGCCAACACTTTTCTACACATGATTAACTAACAATAATTCGAGGATATTAAGTAGTCTCGTTGCACTTTTTGCTTGAAATCTGTTACGCATTCGTCTTTTGGGGTGGAAGTCTATGGGAAATGCCTCCGAATTCGACGAACAAACATGTACATCACACACGTGTAGGCCTACAGAAAACAAAGGAAGCAAGCAGTCAGTCTGGGGCGAGCGGTTTCTGACAGAAGAGATTTCACACTAAAACTTGATATAAGACTTATTCTCATTGGCTGTAAAATCTCGTTGCACTTTTGTTCCAAAAAGTTTTGTCTAGTGAGAGACAATAATAGAAAAGAAGGCAACGAGAACCGCGGCAAATGACGTAATGCGACGATTCCATTATAGAGCGGGGGCGTCGCGAGCGTTGCGCGCAATCAGATACGCGCTGCAGATGCGCAGGACTCACGACTCAGCGACGAGAACTGCATATTCCTGTGACATTTGTGTTCCTTTACTTAAAGTTCTAACAATGTCCAGAATATTTAGAACAATGCAGGTGAGATATTTGAAAGTTCACCCATTGTTTAATGCTGTATGGAGCGTATTTCCCATACACATCGCTAAATAATGAAATAAACGCATATTTTCGGTGTTGTCTGCACTCTGCAGCGGAAAGAATATTGTGTGAACGGTGACTGAGACTTGGTCCCACGCGTGCAAATTTATGTTGGTTTTATAGTACTAGTAGCAGCTTTATTACGAAATGATTAATTTGGTAGCTAGCGTACACTTGTGGGAATAAACATGGTAACTCAATAAAGCATGTCGACCGCTTAATTGTTACTAGTCTTGTTACTTGTGTTGGAATTCATGGTTTATATTCAAACTGACAAGACAAGGTTTTGAAATGAGGGCTTGATAGCTCTGGCTATACTAGGCTCTAGCTGGATCCGCCAGTTGAAGGGAAGATTTTAGAGCAATGCTACGTTTCCCCTGTAACCAACCCCATATCTAAAATTATGTTATGAAACACAAGTGCTTGCGGTCAATAGCTGAAGAACGTGTGGAGGATGCATTTTGTTTGCATTTGGAATCATTTGAACCTGTGTCCTACTTGTGCAGCCTTGGGAGGGATAATCCGGGTATAAGCAATCACCCCTATATGCCATAATGGAGTAGTCCTACCCAATTCGAGCCGAGACCGGTGATGCGCGCCCGGGCAGCGAGCGCGTATTCACCTTTTGTCCAAAACGGGCTCAAAGTTTTCACTATGTCAACGCTGGAGGCCTGATAGCTTACCAAAGACCTTACTGGCGCTGCGAAGCATCAGTGCTCTATGGTCTTTGCTATAATAGGCTAACACTATACTGTGGAGGCCTTAATACTGAATGCAAATCCTTGAGGCTGACATTACTATCATGCGATCTTGATCTAGACGTAGACCAATTAGATTTTCCAGTAGTTGTTTACCTGCAACATTAACTGTTGGACTATTATCTCAGTATTTTAAAGATGTTAATACTAACCTCTACAGACTTAAATGGGACCGTTTAAAATGTGATTTACCTTGTTTTTTCCTTTTTCTTTTAAAAAATGTTTCATCCCCTTTTTCTTACTGCCAACTACGCCCATAGAGCTATGTTTGAATATAGCTCTATATGATTACGTCAAACACAATACTAGAAGCTGTATACAGGGGTGTGGAGCCGAGTCGAAATGCATTAATGACGTCATGCATTATGAAGAGAGAGAGAGAGAGAGAGAGAGAGAGAGAGAGAGAGAGAGAGAGAGAGAAAACAGGATGTCAACTTTACGGGTTCACCCGTAATTCGAGCTCTGACAACAAAATACCAAAGATGACTCGTCATATCGATCAACACGCGCTCAGGCAAATGTTTTCCCGCCACCGTTCACACCAACAGTCTTAGGTCGTTCCACCCCCTACCCCCCCCCCCCCTCCCCTTCTTATTTTCAAAGACTAGTGTTTTTAAAAGTTTTCTGTAATGTCAAACCTGTTACAATGATCAGTTCACATTGAAGGATGGATACATACATTGCTGG
Source organism: Arbacia lixula (assembly GCA_963669155.1). Classification (NCBI taxonomy): domain Eukaryota; kingdom Metazoa; phylum Echinodermata; class Echinoidea; order Arbacioida; family Arbaciidae; genus Arbacia; species Arbacia lixula. The sequence goes on from OZ022596.1 coordinate 16,819,044, forward strand.
GCCCGACGGTAACATTAATATGAATGAAAACTTCTGTGGAAGTCTGGAATTTGGCTGTTGGGCGATGTTACCTTGGTAGCTATAATGGCAGAGTTACCATTATTGGTAAGTTTCAAGCAACGAAGCCCTGTACTTTCTGTTCCAGCTTACAGATATTATGAATGTAATGGCTTTCTCACTTGTCCAAATTCCCTGTTATACACTGCATTGCCTTTCATGTAATATCATAATGTTTTATCCATGTTCGTATGCAAGGTGAAATCCAATTTGAGGTCGAATGGAATTACCATGCCGCAACGGGAACAAATCTTTGCGCAGCAGGTCGGAATGCGGCACCCACATCAGTAAACGTGCCTGTCGGCTGATTGTCAGCCGCGATTTTCATGCACAAATTAACGCAATCCAAATATGTGCGCATATAGAGATCGTAGCGTTCTCTGGTTGGTGCGATTTCAGGTAATGCGCGCATACGCTTCCCTATACGCTTGCTGACTGGCAAGATTTTTCAAACTGTGTATGAAAGCCCCTAATGTCGGCTGTCAGGTGATATGATGTGTTATGACATATAAAGATGGCGAAGGCCAACATTTCTTTAACCCCGTGACATCCTTGTCAGCGTGGAATGCGGAGATGAGCAAGAACGGTTTCACAGGCTTGTCAGTTTGATGACTGACAATGAATAATCTCGAGCTTGAAGCTGTCGGTGGGGAAATAGTGGGTGGGTGGGAAAGGGGGCGGGGGATTAGAAATGAGGGTGTGAATTCGAAGGGAAAAAATAACAGGTGAGAGAAGGGAGAGGATGGCAATTAATACTCTACAATTTAATGACAGGAAAGAACTTTCGTGTTTGCCGTAGGGGGATGGGGTGGGCTTGATGGAGTGAAATAGTACATGTAATGAGAGAGAGAGCGAGAGAGAGAGAGAGAGAGAGAGAGAGAGAGAGAGGGAGAGAGAGAGAGATGGGTAGGGAGGGAGGGAGAGGGGGGGGGGGGGTGCAAAATATTGGTTAGATGACAGGCAGTCTAATCTTTGGTTTTAATATTCGTGTGAGGAAGGGAAGGGGATGGGGAAGGTTATTTGATTATTTGAAAGGGTTGGGCGAAGAAAAAAACGTTGTGACGTGGGTGGCAAGAACAGTTTAACCGTGGACCCCACATGGTTTAACACTATTTGATGGAAGACATATTCATGAGTGTCTATGCTTGGGGGGGGGGGGGGGGGGTGGAAGGGGGGGGGGGAGTGTTAAGAGCCCGGGGTGATAGTTCTTTCTTACCAGAGGTAGGTAGAAGGGGAATTATCAGGAGAAAGAAGTTCTACCATTGCGTTCTACGCCCATTTTATACAGCGTAGTTTATGTGGCGCATGATAGGTTTACATGGCGTTCACAGATGATTGCCAATTGAGAAAGAGAGGGAGAGAGAGAGGGGGGGGGGGGGAGCGAGAGAGAGAGAGAGAGAGAGAGAGAGAGAGAGAGAGAGAGTAAAATACGTGGTAGATGGAAGGAGTTCAGAATGCACGTGTGCGTGAGACAGACCGGAGAGATATCTACACACTAAAAAATCAGGGTACATTTGGGGTACAAAGTTACGTCTTTTGAGGCATTATCTACCCCTAGGCAACTTTGTACCTTTGAAGGTACATTTTTGAGTCCTTCGAAATGATCACAAAGACAAGGGGTACAACTGTGAACCCCGGCGTAATACAACTAGTGCGGTTTCCAGACCCTATTGGATACTAATGATTGAAAAATGAAAGATTATTTTCATTTCTTACCCAACAACAGGTTAGTTACATAATAAACAGATGTTATTACTAATTGACAGACTTGAACACTCTTTTTCTGTATAAGGCTAAACGAAAAACAATGATATTATTCAATTCAGCCACAATTTTGGTTTATAAACTTGAGACTACGTAATTAACGCGTCTAAACCAATGGCTGTGCAGTAAGCGGAGAGCGGCTGGCCAATCGGATGGCTTAATTTCGCGTCAAAAGCCACGTCGCGCGGCCTTCGATCACAAAGGAATTGCGAATTGCATGCATATCTAGCGTACGTGACGCGTATAGTGCAGTGACGACGGATACATGCTGGTGCAACTCTGATCTTCTCTCCGAAACAGCGTCTGTAGCTTGTGAAAAGTAAGCAATTTAACCTTTTCTGAATATATTTTTTCTTTAATATTGGAGCATAATGTTTTGTAAAAATTAATAGTTTTTTCTTACCTTTCGAAAGTAACGATTCTTTGCATGAAAAATACTTAATGAATTTGTTGCGTTTTGTAAAAGCAGTTGTGTGCAACGTGTACCATGTGCACGTGTGAGTGTAGTCCCATAGCTTTATTTTAATGTCAGTACTGTTGTGACAACTGACAGTAAAATTTGATAGTTGTGTCTACGTGTAGTTACGTATTTTCAAGAAGCACTGAAGAGGTATGTATGGTATAGCCAACCATTTTGACGAATAATAGTCTTTACTACCATAAATATAACTAAATTTTCAGCTGGTCTGCTGAATCTTGCCATGGCATAACAGCAACACCAAGCTGGCTTGATGAGACTCGTGCCTTCATCATGGCCTAATGATTCTAACTTAGTAATGTCAGATCTAACACTGCAATCTACAGTCTACAGCCTAGACTACACAGGCTAGTATATCTTTTATTGTACGTGCACATCGGAACAGAAAATAGCTCAAAATTCAAAATTTATTGTGTATTTTCAATAAAGTCTAATGTGAATGTGATTATTTTTTTTTTCATTTTGCTGAAATTTAACAGCAAACACAAAGATAACAAACACAAAGAAATACATATAAAGGGAAAATAAAATATAAATAAAAGGGATTAAATGTAAACTCTCTTTTTTATGGGTTAGGCCATTTCCTGACCTACTTTTATCTGACCTAGATTTTCTGACCTAGTCTTTTTGCCATTCATTTTGTACACGAGGCAGTTTTCATGAGACGGCCTCTGTTATCGGCTACTGTACTAATGAATATTCAAGACTATGGTATATGGCTTGTCGAACGTCGCGCCGGCCAAAGAGGCGGCCATCGCCAGGAGCTGGTGAGCTGGAGGCGCGCTTCCACGCGGGAATTGCCAGTGCCGGACTGCCACTACAGAAAAAGGGGAAGGTGCTCTCAGAAAGAAAATATAATGTAAAAAACACTGGATTTTTGTTGGACAATAAGACAAAAGTGAATTTGTTTATCCTTGTTGTATTATTGAAGAATACATCACCTCATGAAAATGTTATTGAATGATTGAATAAGGAATATTTTTGGTAGAAATTTATTATGCACCCCTATCAAACAGTCGATGACTCCAATATTTTTTTCTCTAGCGAGATTTGGGGAAAAAGAGACGGGAGATTCCATTTTGCTCTAGGGGATTTAGAGCATCATGTCGGGAGGGACAGATAAAAAAATAAATAAATAGTCTAATAAAACCTAGCAAACATGAAATAATTATAACACAAACACATATCTATTTACTCAACTTTTTATCACAACATGGCATTTGTGCACAGGTTTTCTAGTGTCCTTATATCAACTCATTACCCACATACAATGGTACAAAGGAACAGCTGATATGAGCGTGCTCTCGCAGGCTGTGGCCGATTGCAGAGAGCAAGGATTTCTCTCTCAGCTGTGAAAAGCTCTGGCGTCTATGAGCTAGCGTGTAAAAAAAATTGCGCCTCCTGGCCGCCTCTTTGGGCGCGCCGGCGCGAATGTTCGAAAAAATTGCGCCTCCTGGCCGCCTCTTTGGGCGCGCCGGCGCGAATGTTCGACAAACCATACCATAGTCTTGAATATTCATTAGCACAGTAGCCAATAACAGAGGCCGTACTGAGTGAATGGCAAAAAAACTAGGTCAGAAAATCTAGGTCAGATAAAAGTAGGTCAGGAAATGGCCTAACCCCTTTTTTATTGCAATAAATTGCTTGACTAATGATATGCCAGCCAATTCATGAACGTGGCATCCTTCAAAATATCACATGGAACTATGAATTCTCCACAATGGCACCTAATGAGCAAACCACAGTTTGGTCGTCAGGTACAGCATAGGAGTATTCATTGTTGCATGAGACATACTGGAGGGCACCAAAAAATTATTTTGCTGGCATATCATCAGTCAGCCATTCCATTCCTACATAATGACATTCAAACATATGCATGTTTTTCTCTATTCAGGAGCCACTTGGACCCACCCCAACCCTCGCGATTTCTGGGAACCCATTTCAGTGTGAGGATCTTGCCATATTCATGGATGGCACCAAAGTCTGTACAGAGGCCAGTCTTTTGGGAGGATTTGTAGCCACTTTTGCATGCTACTACGTGTTCGGAGTGGAGTACCCACATGGTGGCAAAAAGTCCTTGCAACTTGTCCAGAAATTTTTTTGGAGGACTCAATGATGGGACTCCATTACCACCAAGAGTGCAAAGATTCATCAACACCTTTGCGAACTAAGGTGATATTGTAAATACAGGGGAATCCTTTTATAACGAGGGCAGATTTAGCGGGATATGTGATACATGTATAATGAGTTAATTTTGCAATTTCCCATTCCTTTTACATCTCTTTTGTTTTGAATCTAAGATAATAAGATACATATTACCAATATAATGACGACATATCTGTGGTTCCAAGTAGAGTGTTATAACAAGGTTCCCCTGTACCTGTATCTTTGGCTGTAAAGTTAGCCTGCAATAATTAGCTAGTATATGATACATGTCTGTTTATGTTTCACATATGATTACGTATTTATTTGCAAGATGTGTGCTGAAACTATTAACTTGTGTCACGATGATATATTTTCTGTCAATCCAATAACATGAAAACAATTGAAATATAGTGCTTCTCTATTCAAGACAGGTATGTGCAGATACTGGTTGAACTGACTTGCCGGAGAATAACTCAGGTTTTTAAAATTCATTTCAAAGAATGTGTAATATACTCGATTGTGTGTGTCTCTTTCATTTTTTTTCACACGTAAAAACTTTAAGCAGCGCTGGATAAACGTCTGAACATAACAATTTACACTGCCATTTATTGCCAAACCACACATATTCTTTACTTCAGAATTGTACTCGTTAATGTTGTGGGTGTAGGAGGTGCACTGCATATATTGAAATTTTGCATAGTGCAGAGCTCCCAACTAATATGTTTACTGATATTTAGTATGTTGTTTCATCATCAAAAATAACGAAATAAGACATTTTAAGAAAAATGTTTTATTTCACGTTTGATAGGGATGCTTCAAATGTGTAGTTACCTAGTTTTGTACGATTTTTTTTTTTTTTTTTTTTTGCTTTCAAAATATAATTTTTACTGTGCATCAGTTTGTTTTTTGGTCAGCAGAAGTTGGCAACTTTGACAGTGTAGTGTTTGCTTACGTATTGGTACACAATTTCTTTATTTGTTTTTGTTTTTTGTTGCCAAGTATGTTTGCTTAGTGTAGATTTCTCATGCATAAAAAAGAATACATGTAACATTATTTGTCAACACTGTTTTTATGGTGTGTACTGCAATTATGCAGTAATCCAGAATGTTTAAGTTAGTAACAAGTTCTTATGATCATTGGTCATTTTCAACTTATGTTTCAGATGATTGTATGATTTGGGATCAATCTGATACAGTGCGCTCCTGTTATGACAAACACAGTTATATAGAAATTCCTAAGTGTGTATTTACTGGATGTATCGGTATGTTATTTCATAAAAAAAGGACTCCAGAGTCCACACCAATTTATTTTACTTTCACTTTGAGCAATTAAAATCCACAATTAATGAAGTTTTTAGTCTTTTACTTGGTCAAGAAGGCAAATGCTACAGTTCTGTCCAGCACTGTATATTATATTTTTTTTCTTTCCATGCATGCTTTTTGGCCACAATTATTACTTGTATTTTGGATGATAAGCAATCTTTAATTTATAATTACCGATTTGAACTGGCTGTTTTGCAATAAGTCAAGTGAAACAACATTGCCTCTTGAACAAATGCAGCAACTCTCTGAAATATTTTCAAACAACTAATTTGATATAGTAATAGTGGTAGAAGGATAGCAACTCTGTGTTATATATTGAGCAACTCATTTGGTAAATGTGGTACATGTATAAAGTGAGTTATGTGTTTTATTTGTATTTTGTATTTTTTTTTGTTTCATTATAATGTATTCCCACAAGTCTTTGGAGAAACCTCAAAGCTGAATATTAGTTGTACAGATAGTTCATTTTCTTTCTCCGTCCATTTGCCATTGTGTGCTTTGAAAAAAAACAGGACTTGTTACTTAGCAATATTGTATTTTAAAAGAAATGGTGCTTTTGTTATTGAGGCTATATCAAGAACTAACAAACTGTTATTATTTTTTTGTATATTAAAGTACATGTACATGTTCAAGTATACTGTTCTCCGGTGATTACCAGTTTACCCTGCTTCTTGTAGTGTACATGTATGTGTGTGTATGTTGTGTGTGCTTGGATGCTTTTGTACATGATTGTGTCGGTGTTTGTGTGTGTATGTTTGTATGCATGGATTCATGTTTGTATAAAGGGGATGTGTGTGCATGTATGTTTGTACGTGTGTGTGTCTGTGTGTGTGTGTGTGTGTGTGTGTGGGTGTGTGTGTGTGTGTATGCATGAACCAAAAGGGTATAAATGTGAACCCATATGGGTGTAAAATATGCACCTTTGGGGTGCAATTGTGGACCCATTAGGTTCTAATATTGGACCCCAAGGGGTCCAGTTTTAGACCCTGAGGTTCCATAATTGTACCCGTAGGGTCCAAATTTCAACCTATAGGGTTCAGTTTTAGACCCCAAGGTTCCATTTTTGTACCCTGAGGGTCCATATTTGTACTCCAAGGTTCCATTTTTGTACCCCAAGGTTCCATTTTTGTACCCCAAGGTTCCATTTTTGTACCCCAAGGTTCCATTTTTGTACCCCAAGGTTCCATTTTTGTACCGCAAGGTTCCATTTTTGTGCCCCAAGGTTCCATTTCTGTACCCCATGGTTCCATTTCTGTACCCCATGGTTCCATATCTGTACCCCAAGGTTCCATTTTTGTACCCCTTGGGTCCAAATTTAGACCTTTAGGTGCCAGTTTTAGACCCTTGGATTCCTATTTTGGACCCTTGGGGTTCATTATCTGTTTTTCCTTCGTACCCCAAAGGGTACAGTATTGCACCCTTGGGGTAGAAACTTATACCAGGAGGGTGCAAAATTGCACCCCAGGTTGGGGTACAAATTTTGCACCCCAAGAATAGGGTTCAAAGTTGTACCCCTAGGGGTTCACCCGGTGTTGCACAGGATTGTACCCCTAGGGGTTCAAAGTTGTACCCTAATTTCTTATTCTTTTTGTCCTTTCTTCATTCCTCGAGAGAGGAATGAAGAAAGGACAAAAAGACGAATTTAATTACAGCAAAATTAACATTTTCGCTGAATATGACGTAAGTGAATTGAATGTTGGTCTATACTAGAACACGCTGGAGTTGAATCTGATTACGCTAAGCAAACAAGCAAACAATACGAAAGTACGAACTAATAAATAAGAGCCTTTTAAGAGGTCGACAGTAATAATATTACCATGTATAATTTTGTGGAACGAAAAGCTGCGTATTTATAAAAAGTATAAAAAAAGGTATTTGAGATTGATGAACAAGCTGAACAAACAATGAAACCTTTCTTGTGAGCAGATGGGGTATTTGATTGATTTCCATCCTGAAATATGCTAAAAAAAAAATAGCTTCGCGATCATGCGAACATTTTTCAAACATTCCGCGTTTATTTTAGTCATAGAATCCCACTGTTGTGTGTGAACGCTCTCTCCATTAAGAAGATTACACACGATAGTTGACCTGCGAAATTAAATTTGGCGATTCTTGGGAGAACAGAACAGTACTGAGCATTATAAACCTATTTCAATTCATATTTTCTATGTTCACAACATTACAAGACCTTGCAGTGTTGATGCCTTATACCATGGGCACATCGGCCGTCCTTTTTTTTTTTTTTTTTTTTTATTTCAGGCGTGTACTTGCGCACCAACTTCTGCCATCTAGTGCGTTCGTCCAGTATACCATACGTGCCTAGAAATACGCACATCTCCTAATTGCGTCCGACGCAAGGATTTTCTACGAAACCCAACGCAGACCACACGCAGCAAAGACGTTTCAATGTCAGAGCAAGTCCGCACAGGGTTGCCCGAAAAAAAGTGGTTGTTTTCAGTGTACAGTCATGTCAACATCTTTGTCTTTTGAATCAACAGACTATCAACAGCTTGTGTGTATTGATGGGCAAGTTAAAAAAATCTGCAAAGCAATTCCTATGATCATTAACATGATTAGTAAACAACGTTGTACAATATTATTTTAACGCAACCAGACTCAAGTCATTGTAGACATACTTACGATAAAACAAGAGTGGGAAAGTGACATGTGACATTGATTGGCAGATCTAACGAAGAAGAAAGATGAATCTTGAGACCAGATGGGACATGTTCGATTGATGATTGATTTTTGCACGTCTGTCTGACATCAAATGCCAAAAATAACATGTCCATATGTAGCGCACATCAAATCTATCATGTCCTTTTCTCTCCGTCACGACAAACTGTTTACAACTGCCATTCAGTGAAATATAATTTCCACAACCAACGTAACTTCCGACTCTATACTCGATTCTTGGCAATAACATGGTTAATGGTAAATATAATGGATATCATCAAACCTAATAGTCTATTTGTTACACATACAATTCCTAATGTACGATCGATATTATGTTATTTGTTTAAATGTTGCACAAATCGAACGATAGAAACTGTTCTCAAGACGATAAATGCGCAAAGAAGAGTTACTTGTTACGAAAATGAGGTAGTCCTGATTTTAATAAATTAATCTTAATTGAAGTAAGTTTGCATTCTTCTTTACGACATAAGGCCATGGAAATCGATTTTACTAGTGGATTACAAGACAACGTTTTCATTTAACTCTTTAAATTCCTCAGTGTAAGTCTCTTTGTGTCATCATCGCATTTTGACATACGTACACAAGGTCCTAAATCACATCGATGAATATTGTGTGTGGTCCCTCTTTGTGTCATTGCATTTTTGCACACGGCATAGTTAGGTACACAAATTCGCAAATTATGTCAATAAGTCTGGGACGCAGAAGGTGAACGGGTTAACTCTTGTCGTCGTATTTCGTTGACCCCAAATGTTGGAACAGCAGTTAATGGATCCGGGGACTCGGCTAATCCTTGAGGGACCCACTTAATGAATTAAAAAGAGGCACAAGGATGGGCCTTTGAGAGGGCTTGGCCTGATTAGGAGTCTTCATCAGACAGATTGAAGCCTCGCGTGTTTTCACACGAATAATGACCTGCTATTATATTTCTTTGTTTATTTTATTTATTCGTCGCTTGGGAAGAGTTGTATCAAAGTTCGGTGTTAAGCAAGGTTTTGATTTTATATGACAGGTCCTCGATTAATCAATTTGATTTACGAATGCTATTTTTCCGATTGGGAATATTTGAATAAAAGGTCGACTTGCCATGTGAGTTTTGATATCGGAAACTGATTACAGTGTAAATTGCACTCTTCACCAAGAATGCTTTTGGAGCTACCATTATAAATCTTCGTTATTGATAAAGAAGATTTAAATTAAAAGGCAATTTCATGAATAAGTTTATCTGATATTACTATACTATAGTGTTGATTTTATTCTTGGATAAACCTTTAATAAGAGGGTCAACTTGCTATGAAGTTTCATTCATGTATTCTCCCCTCCCCCTTCCCCATTCATTTTATGATTGATATCCAGCTTCATATCTTCATCAGATGACTGACAATTTATGTAACAGTAGGCCTAAAAATTAATGCAAACTCTTGGCCCTGTTTCATAAAACTTACCATTGACGGTAACTTTGCTACCAATGGCAACCTAAATGGAAACCTTAAATTTGATTGGTGGTTGAGCGATATTACCGTAGAAGTTACCATTGATGATAGAGTTACCATTCATGGTAAGTTTTATGCAACAGGGGCCATATCTCTTTGCATCCCCCCTTCTGTGGTCCGTTTTGCAAAAAAATGATGAGTTGCGATAGAAATCAACTTTACAATAGATTGCACAGTTGCTTGATATTGCAATATCACCAAACCATGACTGCTTTCTATTGAAAAACCCAAGTCTATGCATAATTTTGCGAACTATCGTATAGTTACGATTGATAACACAAGCTACGATCTATGCAAATTACGATCGATATGGAGCATAGGGTTTTTGTGATACAAATTTATGATTGATACAATCGATATATCACTCGAACGATTGAGTAATTGATCGTACGGTCATGCGTATCCCTTTGTGCTACCGGTCTCTATCTTCAGGATGGGCACGTACACATATCACAAGATCAACATGCTCATGTTTTATCCCTTGCCGTCCAACCAGTGAAGTCGCGTCGTTCTCCAATCGTTCAGCAAATTCGCTTTCCGTGACGTCATTCCCCAGTGGCTGCCTCACTACTCCGTAAATTGGCATCTGCTTCCTTTCTCATATGCCCCCGGGGCGATAATTTCAGGCCGAGTAATCAACGTGAGATTGTGTGCGTGACCGTCTGAAATAAGCAAACAATATTTGCTTCCTAGAAACCGCGTAGGGGCCTGTAATGATATAGACCCCGCTATATAATTCACGGACGTGGTGTGTTTGGGTGGGAGCTAGTGTATGTTAAAGCCTCAGGTGAGAAAGCAAACAATTAACCTTAAAAATATAAGTCAATAAAATGGTCCAGCTACACGCCTCTTCGACTCCCACAAGATGATAAAGCAATTTACTTTAATAGTGTGATATGAATAGGTTTCTTCGCGCTCGTCCCCTCTTAATGGGAGAAAAATACTGGATGTTAGGACATGTGACAGGGGACAGGTGCACGGTCCTCATTACTAACAGACATATAAATGTAACTCAAATGATAATGTCAAACTATGACTCATAAAGAATCAAGCTCAAACAACTCTCAATAACTTCTCTTTTCATTCTCTTCCCTTCCCACTTTTCTCTGTCCATGTTTTCCTTTTTCTTATTCTTTTCTCATATCCTTTCCCTTTCCCGTTCTACTTTCTCATGTTCATTTCTACCCCACTCCAAATTCTTCCCCTTCCCATTTTATTTTCCTTTCCTCTCCCGATTCCCCTTCTCAAGCTTTCTTTCTACCCCCCCCCCACCCCCACCCCTGCTGTCCCATCCCCTCCCCTCCCCACCCCTACTGTCCCATCCACCCCCTCCCTCTCCCCCACCCTCCCCTCACCCCGTCACACCTTGTCACCCGCTATCATACGCATGACTTGTGTCTACCTATACGTAATTCTAATTCTTACCGCGACATGGTATATCAATCACTCCAGAAACTGACATCTCTACTAGCTGCCTCAATTTGACAGAGTAATTTGACTTCTCCCACCACGCAAATTCCATTACTGGCGTATTACAAAACCTACCTAATCCATCGGAAATGTTTTAATCCCATCAATCTCAAGGGAACTTAAGAATCTGTCATAACTCAATAGCCCCGTTACACAAAGAAGTTTGGGATTTAGAGTACGGTTTAGCAAAGTTCGGGCGTAGAAAGAAATGAGTAGGCCCTACGCTTCATTTTAACACGTAAACTTCAAAAAGGTCATATATTGCAAGTTCTGCCGTAACAGTTAGACCATACTATTTACCATGGTGTCATCAAAATTAATTCAAATAAAAATTATTTGTAAATTTGGGCCAATAAGCTTTCCAAGACTTGGTTACGACGATGGCTTTCATTCGCATGCCAGACAAACTGCTGCTCTTTGAGATTTTGTGTGCCCTTTTTTAAAAGGCGTCAATAACGTTTAAAGAGTTAACCCTCTTATTACTATTAGTACCGATGTACATAGGGGAACGCATCCCCCCCCCCCCCCCCCCAACACACCTATATTGCCTATAGCGTTGCTTTGACAACTCTCACTGGTATGATATATTAAACAACTACTACAAGATTTGCATATAGTTACTTTCTTTCGACACATTGTTCTTTCCTTCCCCACCCCCCTCGCCCCCCCCCCCCCCCCCCCCCCCCGTCCCCGGATGCATTTCTTGGCAAGAAGTGCTTGCACCTTACACGAGTGATTTACTGACTTGGCGTTCCTGCCGCGTTCATTAACGTCCAATTTGTTTCAATAAACTGGGCTATTAATAGAAATAAAAGCACAACGGTTTCACCCTTCCATGGCTGGACATTCAATGGAGGTCATAAAATAAATGTATTGAGGTCACTAGTATATCATCTTAAGACAGGTGATGATTATGTAATAGTAGCAACAACAACAACAACATTTGAATTGAAGGAGTTAATTTAGTATGCTCCATTGAGGCACATTTGCAAAGATAAAAAAGGGCCAGTATAAAGAGACTGATGAAAAGCAAGAAGTTACGGGGTAAACATGAACACAAAAGCAATAAAATAGCTACACAAGAAAAAAAAAACCTGCATCGGAGCGTCAGAGAGAAGCCAAAGTCACGACCGTCCCTTGAAAAGCTCTCATGACGTCGCGGTTTGCTGGCTGACTTTGTCTTGGGAGATCCGTTGACCCTCTTACGTCCGTCACCTTTAATTGCGGTAGCCTGACCACCCGTCCTGCAAAACACCGCGCAGTTTAAAAGGCTCTAAGTCAGAAGACGCACATTTAACTGTAATCTGTTCAGCCGCGTGATCACCTACCATGCATAAGCACATTAACCCTTTGCGTGCAAGACAGAATGGCGCTCTATCGAATTTTGTGTATATTAATTGTGAATAAAAAATCATGTGGCACACAAAAAAGTTAAATTAACAGAGGAGGAGAAAAGGGTTTAATTGCCGAGTTCAACATGTGGTGAAGCTAGAATAATTAATTTAAGCTAATGCACTAGATACAAACTACATGGAAAAAGGGACCCGTAGACTTATCATTTACTGATAATATGTTCAGCTGTTTGATGACCTAACCCTAGCAATTATACACCAGCGAAAAGAAAGGTTTGTTCGCCACAGTACCAGATATGATGAACCTAGATGAATCAAAGCTAGTGCACTTTATACAAACATCATGACGAAAAAGAAACCTGGTAGATTTATCATATTACTGGCCGTGTGTTGAGCTGTACGATGACCAGAAAATAACCCTATTAAAAGATTTAAGAAAAAGAGAAGAGAAAGGTTTGCTGGCTTCCGTACACGATGTGATGAACCTAGATGAATCTAAACTATCGCACTGGATACCAAGCCACAAAGAAAATGACTTAATAAACTTAACATAGATACAGCATACTGCACTCTAAGAAAAAAAAAAAAAAAGGTCGCCAAAGGTGCTCAATCTTGTCACAATAGCAGCACCATTTTTAGTGCTTATGAGCACCATTTTGGGCGTAAGAAAGGTTCTATACCAGCACCATACTGCATAAAACGGTGCTGACAAGAGCCTTTTCTTTGTCAAAATGGTGCTCATGAGCTCCAGAAATGTGGGTTTTTTTTCTTAGATTGTATAAGATGACATTATAGCCGCTTTATCTTTATGCTAGCGCAAGATGGTGCAAGATCCAATGACCCTGTCCAGCGGATTCAGCCAGTCGCAGATTCGTAGGACTGATCAGATCGTGTCGTCTGTGGTAGCCTACGTACTAATACGTCACATGAAAAAAACATCCTGTCCGACATAAAAATACCATGGGGCTAAACAAGACTAAGATTCTAGTACTTCTTTTTCAAAATGTGCACGTGGTGTCGATGTGTTTGTGTAATGTAATGTGTTCTTGTGCGACCATAGTTATCTCGCAGGCTTTCCTAGGATCTAGTAGGGTCCCATATAATAGATCAGTTTGTTTTTATATTCAGTAGTGAACTAGTTTATGAACAATACACAGCATGCATACATTCGATTATGCATGATATATTGATCAATACTTCAGCTTTCACCCTGCATACCATTCATTCATCATACGAGTTTCATGTCGATTATTTATTCATTAACTCATCAAATATTGGCTCGTTCATTACATTACTTATTAATCTAGCTGCCGTACAACTTATTCATTAATTACATATTCCTCTCAAGAACACAACCAAAAATGCGAACGGCTTTCCGATAGTTTTGACAGTATGTCAAATGTCAAAATGATTTTCATTCAGGCATGTTTGTTTTGGAGGTATAGTCCTGCATACGTATCTTGTAATCGATCACACAAAGTAATAGATAATTATACTTTGAGGAAAAACATGCTCGATGATATGAACAGAGATATGTAAGTTGGGGTTGTTGTAATTACAGAAAATATAAAGTACAATCTTGACAAAATAGGAGTACCAAAGTAAATTTTACAAACCAGACGTGTGATATAACAAATGTTGCAAAGTTGGAGCAAAAATAGAAACTCACTGATAGTCTAATGTTTAATTTGCATTTAAAAATCATTACAAACGAATGGGTCAATTTTGTGCATAAAAATATAATATTTCATTTGATGAACCTTTCATCATTTCAAAATGCTCGTTCCAAAAAATGTATTGGCCCACATTATATAAATTTGTGTAGGCTGATGTCGAATGGAATCTTACTGCCTTTTAGCTCTACGCGGATATCCCGTCATGAGACAAGGAGTAGCAGTGATAGGTCCGCGGTGCGCGCTAATTTCTAGCACAGCAGTTATTTACTCGCAATGCGGGCAGATTTCCTTGGAGGTGTGACTCCTCGGGTTTGGGTAAAGCAGTGGACACTTATATGTCGCGATCGGAACACGTGTGCAGTGGATCTGGGAGGAGTGGGATGAGAAGGGGTGGGGTGGGGTGAGGGGAGGGGGGGGGGAGTGGGAGAGCAAGGGATACGTATAAAGAGAGGGACTTAACAACAGAGACATGGGGAGATACAGAGAGAGGGAAGAGAAAGAGAGAGAGAGAGAGAGACAGAAGGGGGGGGGGGGATACAGACAGGGAAAGTGAGAAGGAGAGAGGGAGATAGATAGAGAAAGAGGGTAGGGGGATAGAGATATAGAGCATGTGGAAAGAAAAAGATAATAGAGAGAGGTATGAACATGGAGAAAGGCATGAGAGAGAGAGAGAGAGAGAGAGAGAGAAAGAGAGAAGAGAGAGAGAGATAGAGAAAGAGAGAGAGAGAGAGGCAGAGAGAGAGAGAGGGAGAGAGAGAGAGAGAGAGAAAGAGAGAGAGAGAGAGAGAAAGATGAATACATTATAGAGGGAGAGAGAGAGAGAGAAAGAGAGAGAGAGAAAGATGAATACATTATAGAGAGACATTGTAAACAGAGAAACGGAGAGACAAAGACACAGAAAGATGGAGAGACAGAGAGACAGAGAGGGGATCATGGAACGAGCTAACCAGAGGAAAAGAGCCGGGAACGGACATCAACATGTCGTTATTCATATTCAAGCACATCTGGTGCTGGTCGTATGATAAACGCAATAAGAGAAAAGGAGAGGGTGTAATGTGTGTGGTGGATGGTGGAGGGGAGGAGAAGAGAGGAGAGAGAGATATACAATATAAACCTGGGAGTTGGGGAGAACAAGAAGGATAGGGAGAGAGAGAGGCAAAGACAGAGAGAGAGAGAGAGAGAGAGAGGGGGGGGGGGGAGAAATTATCAGAGGTATTTGCAGGAACCTTAAACTTGTGTTAGAAGGCAAAAGTTTAATGTTATGATAACATCTTAAAAGATTCCCAACTTACTGTCTGAAGCCCTGCAGCTTACTACATGTATATGCCTATGGCGGTTAAATACAAAATATTGTCTTAACATTTTTACAGATGTCATCCTATATCATCCACCGTGTCAAGCTGAATTGGGCGTAAATCTCTCACATAAAAACGAGTGTCCACTCAGCCGTGTCCAATATGATATATTACGCCTGTCACACACGCGATACGGAATCATCCGTTTCGCGAAATGCATTTGAAATTAAGCCGGTTGAAGTAAGGGCAGGAAGGAATTTAAACAAGAATAAATTGCCTCTCAGGCAATCAAAACCAAGGATTTCACTGAAGTTGTCGCATGGACCATTTGGTCAGTGCTGGCAACGTTCATGAAATGCCCTCCTGGCTTAACAAAACTTTCGGTAGCTTTCAGGTCCAATCCATATGTGCATATGACTCTGACATCTTCCATTGTGTAGACAGTGGGGAAGTATAAGAAATC
>OZ022596.1:16840452-16858473 GCA_963669155.1 Arbacia lixula
TTTAACGAGAAAGACAGTCACGTGACATAACTTCAACATGTACACCGACTACATGTAAGGAACAGAGATACACAGGTCAAAGGTCATGCAGGCTGGGCAATGGTTTGTTTATGCTTTTACTTACTATTGCTATGGTGACGTGTAGTTTTCAGCGATTGGTACAGAGATGGGTAATATTTGGGTTTCTTCATCTTTCCCAAACCAGATCAAAAATTATTTTCTTTCATAGACAGATGAGCAATCTATTATAGCTTTGTCGCAGCGATGTTGAAAATGCTTTTGTTTCGTTAATGATTCTCTAACGTGTCTAATGAAATGCACAAACATAATGAATATTTTCTGTGTTGACGATTTCACATTAGGAAACTCATTTCAATCACTATTGTCATCATTGGATGAAATAAACGATGTTAAGAAAAATTGGGAAAATTCCCAATGCACTATTCTTAACTGGACGAAACCCTTTATATTTTGTTATTTACAGTAAATATTGCGCAGATTTAATTAGCCTAGCTAGAAATATTTTCTTATATATTGTAACAACCCCCCCCCCCCCCCCTCATCCCCTCCTCCTCCCCAGCACCCCATCAAAAATATTATGGTAGCCCATGGAAATATGTTATTTTGGTTCACGTCGAGTAGTAAAGTGTGGCGTGGACTTACGATCCATGCACAACACAAACAAGACACAATATGAGACACATGGGACTGACAGTAGGAAACAAACCTACTTCCATTGAAGAACTAACAACAACAAAATGTTAGAAACATAAATTCAACGAAGAGAAAGAAGAGGGGACGTGAAAATAAAGGAAGAAACGTAATTGAAAGAAATAAGCAAAAACATAACATCGCATCATTGTTTTTAAAATTGGCTTGTGTTTTGCAATAGAAAGCATTTTAACAGCAATAATAAAATATTCAAATGCATAGGCCCCAAATCAAAATTCAAATATATTTTGCATAAATTTTTGCATATTCTTGCATAATGTTTTCATAATTTTGCTTTCTATTTACACGATGGAAGGAGGCGCTCATCAGAATAATTATCCAAAGTTAGTTCAATGATTTGTCATAAAGGATCGTTAGTGTAATTAATATAATGGATATTGACATATTCATTCGTCCAGCCGTACTAATGATATCACCACTTCAGTCCTACTACTGCAATCGACAATACTGTTCCTACTACTGGCATGACTGGTACTACTACTGATGATAATGGTATTACCACTTCAGTCCTACTACTGCAATCGACAATACTGTTCCTGCTACTGGCATGACTGGTACTACTACTGATGATAATGGTATTACCACTTCAGTCCTACTACTGCAATCGACAATACTGTTCCTACTACTGGCATGACTGGTACTACTACTGATGATAATGGTATTACCACTTCAGTCCTACTACTGTAATTGACAATACTGTTCCTACTACTGGCATGACTGGTACTGCTACTGATGATAATGGTATTACCACTTCAGTACTACTACTGTAATTGACAATACTGTTCCTACTACTGGCATGACTGGTACTGCTACTGATGATACTGGTATTACCACTTCAGTCCTACTACTGCAATCAACACTACTATTACTACACCTGCTACTGCTACTGATGATGATTATATTACTATTTTTATGAGCAGCATAATCAGGAACGCAGCTTCTCATCAGATAATTGTTTTTGTACCAATTTGACTATTATGACGTATTCATCATTCAATTCATCTGAACGCTGAATTCATATTTGCGTTTGTTTCAAAATAGAATGGAGATGAATTCTTCGACAGGACACAGATGCTTACTATAATTATCAAATTGGTAAAACGGAACATACGCTTAATCTAGAATCAACACGAAAAAAACACACAATTAGAAGCATTATCTATGTGCAAATTTGTAGAGCAAAAGATAAACTTGAACATTTCTATCGTCTGGTAAATTTAAAGATTTCTCCTTATTTCTTTCACTCAAAACCATCATTACGAAACTTAGATTTATCATAAATCGACAAAACTGGATTCATCTCGTGTAGAAGTTTATGCTTTTTCATTTTATGGATAATTCATCTTTAATTCTTTACCTGCCTTGTGCGTATCTATTCATAAGTGTTATATACATAAATCGCATAGAGCGCTATCTGTGCTGGGACACAACGGGTTAATTGTCATACTTGATATCAAAAGCTGTTACCTGACTATTTAGTTGGCGCAATAAGCCAGTTAATAGCTACACCATGATCGGACAATCCACTGAATCACATACTACTAGAATGCAGACTGGGATTTGTTCTTGAAGCAGTGTTGGGTGATGGATGTAAAGACATTTTACAGCGTGCTCGTAACAACAATAGAAGCAGGTGCACAAGGTGGAACGTTCTTTCACTACCATCTCAGAGCTGAATTGCTGTTCTCGTATCTGCGTGGTAATGGGTATGAAGGTAATTGACCATCTAATGAATATTCATTTTACTCTGTGATTGGTTCGATCGACCTGAGGTCATTTGTACCAGTAATAATCTGCTCATGCGCGCATTGCTATGAACTGGCTTATTGGTCCTGGACGTGTTGACAAATGACGATTGCACCCTCGAGTGTGTTTGTCATAAGCGATGCACTGAGAGTCCATAGAGAATCAGTTTGTTAACCCATCCTGAACCAGACATAAAGAAGCTCAATGGAATTTGTATGTATTATTGGTGATAAAACTGACACCTGGCACACAGAGAGTTACATATTGCTATCGCTGCTACTTACTCTTTTGTGTGGTTGATCTTCGATGAGTGAACGTTGAACGTAACGCTGACGGGAGAGGTCGCTGTTTTATTACTTTCAGCTGTTCAAACAGATAAAAAGAGAAATAAGAAAACGATTAGTCAGAACGTTGTCAAATCTAGCGTAGATTTTCTTTCCAATTAATTGTTTCCTTTCGGAGAGAAACTGAAATGTTAAATTTTAATCAACTTTTACAAACGGTTACAATGTCGTTTGGGGCTACAACTTGTGTTATCAACTATCAAACCAAAAAAAAAAATGCATCAGATCAAAGAACATGCATTTGTGCATAAAATGATATATTGTTATCATTTAGTGACATTTTTTACCTTCGCAATGATTTGTCTAAGCAAAAGGAGCGCTGGACATATTAAAATCACATTTAACGCGTCAAATTGGCAATATTATTTCTCTATATCTTATGTTTTTGAAGTTTTTTTTTCAATTCATAATGGAATCTTCGTTCCGTTCTATAATAAAAAGGAAAAAAGTATTAAGTTTAAAAAAGTCTAAAAAATAAATATCGGCCCGTCTTACCTCAAAGATGCCCAGCTAATTTGGGTTTTTTTTTAGTAATGGGTGGTAATAGTTGGTTTCTTTTCAGGAGTACTGGGAAAGAGGGTGGGGGTAATTGGGTGGAAGGTGATGCTTAGGAGGGCGGGGGGGGGGGGGGGGGGGGCTTTCTTACCCCTCGACCGGGCGGACATGGTAGAGTTGTCCAATCCTGAGGACCACTCATCACTGAACAGCAGCGGCGCGTCTTCCGGTGCGATCTTCATGTACTCCGTCTCGAGGTCCTTGACAACCTTAGCTTGCTGTACACCATAAGAGATAAATCAAGGAAGTCAAACGGTAAGCACTAAGGCTCCCATCATGCATCGACTTATAAATATGCATTTAGCTACTCATGAATATTCAGTTAGAGTTAGAGTTAGAGTTATCCATCAAGAGAAGCAACATTACTAATGCATAATGAATTATGATGGGAGCCTATATACGGCTTACCCAGTCAGACGTGGGGCACCGAAACCATTTGGAACTTCATGTAAGGCACATTCAATGCGTAGGCTACTTTATAAGCTTGATATAAGTAAGATATTTTTTCACACTATCATCAATCAAATGCATCACATGTTTGTTAATTCGTTTTGCACCACCAACATTTTCACATTAAAGTTAGACACACAAAGCCTATTAAGAAACATTCGGACTGCTACAGAAAGGGTTAATAGGCTTTAAATGCCATTGGTGCATTCTGGCGCAAACGATACACTTAAGCCCCATTGAGAAGTAGACTGATTGGCACTTTAAGAGTCAACAGCAGGGTCCTGTTTTATAAAAAATTTCCACTGATCATGTAAATGGTAACTTTGCTAAGAATGGCATTTTCAATGAAAACCTTGCATTCCATTGGCTGTCAAGTGATATAACCATGGCAGTTACTATTGATGGCAGAGTTACCATGAATGGTAGTTTTCATGCAATGGGTCCATGGTACTTACATCAGAGAGCCTCTTGCTCAGTTCATTCTTCTCAATAGCAAGTCCTCGGAGACGCGACTCGGAGTCCATGGTACCAGCGTTTGTCGAACAGGTCCTTGTCTTGTCTAGAGTTCCGACAACTCGGATTCTCTCATTGGCGTTGGGGTTGATGCGCAGTTCGATCACCTTGGAGACGATAAACATACATTTTTTATAAAAAAAAAAAAACTTGTCCTTCTCTCTGTTAAGGACACGGCAGATGACACTATCTGATAAATTGTACGACTCTGCGACTGGTTGAATCACTGGAGCCGATCTGTGGATTTGTACAAGAATGTGACGTCATATTTCCAGTCGTACAGTAGGCTCTTATAATAATTGCAGATTCGTCGCAAAATTGTTGTGTCGTCTGCGAAAGCTTTTAACGTAATCATGTCGACTGCACTTGTTTCTTCACCTTCTATTTTGCATGACCGTGGGTAGGCAAATGAGATATATTCAGATGGGTTGATAAATTATGTTGTTCTATACTATATCATAATGATTATAAAAGACACATGAGTCATGTAAGTCATGTAAGTGTCGGTCTGTTCTGTATGTCCTCTAGACTAATCAACGTGATCAAAACAACATATGTATGAACTTATCCAGTGACAAGACACTCCATCATCACTATGGTTACTCTTTTCAAGTCATGATTACTAAACCTTTCCCGTACTGCAATACAAATAAACCAACGTTTATCCGCTCGTGCCCTCAACCTCATTTTCTTTTCCTTTTTGCGCCATTTGTTTCGTCATCTCTCTTTTCTCTATATTTTCAAATATTTTGATCCTCTGTATGCCAGATAAATAGTTTATTTGTGTTCTGTGTGTTTCACTTTGGAGAAAAGTCATACATGGCATGAAGAGTTAATCACCCGCAATACAATTACCACTATCACAACAAGCAGTATCATAACACTGCTATTCATGTGCCGTCGTCAATTTTCTTATCACAATATTTATAAGCATTAATATCATTATGCGCTTGTGAGGCATTTTCGTCATTTAGAGTGTCTGGCACCCCAGGGCCCTGTTGCATAAAACTAACCATTGATCGTAACTTTAATGAGAATGGCAACCTTTCTGGAAAGCTTGAAATTGATTCAAGCGAGCGATTTGATTCGAGTCGAGTCAACAACCAGTCGAGCGATGTTACCTTGGTAATTACCATTGATGTCAGAGTTAGCATTAATGGTAGGTTTTATACAACGGCGCCCAGGGGTTTTGAGTCCTCACCTTTGGCACAAAAACCAGGCAGAGAGTAATGGTTGTGCAGAAGAGGATGAATGTAGAGACTAGGCCGTAGGAGGCGTTTGGGTTATCCTTGATCACGAAGGAAAGGGAAACCCCCAGCACGCACATGATGACCACATTATAGACGCTCATCCCTATATACTTGCTGTCGTTGAGGGCGGGGATGCTGACGTGCCGCGTCTCCCAAGCGAGGAACAGACCGAAAATCTGCAGACACAAATATTCATGAAAGGAGATAGTAATCATTTCGAGACCAAATACCACATATATCAATCTGATTTAGGGCTATAACTTTTAATACCAGCTTTCAACCAAGCTAAGAGATTCATCACATGAATAAAAAAAATATGTGCTAGATTGATTAATTGTTGGATTTAGAATTTAAAGTTATAAATTGAATGTTTTTGTATGTTATTAATGATTTAATTATCATTTACTTTATGACTCGTGTATTATACCTCATTAAAAAATAGCGTTACCAATTTGAAAGCTGAATAGTGATCAGTTTTGCTCTAAAAACAGACTTTGTCCTGAACCAAGCCTCTTGTATCAGTCCACTTGTACCCCACGTCCTGCCATTAGGACACGGAGAGCAACGCGGCTCATGAATGGTAGAAAGTTCGTCTCTTTAATAAATGCTATCTCAGGTTATGCACAGGTCCCATTCAAAGGAGCCAGCGTTGTGTAGTTTTGCGCCCCCACCTCACCGCCCTCCTCCTCCCCCCCCCCCCCCCCCCCCCCCTCCTCCGGGGGAGAACACACCATCCCTCAGATAACCAGAGTGCATCACGCAATCTTACCATCAGGACTCCTTTGTAGATGTAGATGATGGACAACCAAATCATCGTCTTCTTACTCTTACAGTTCAGCATCACGGGGATTAGGATGACGTCACGTCCGGTTGGCTCCTCCTGCAATATTTACACATAAAGCAAACAAATTACATTAAACTACTAATTGCACATAAACCAACTAAGGGGGAACATGTACATTATTTATATTTTACTTGCGTTTATGACATGTGAAGTAAGGCACATTCCGCGCCTAACGAGTTAATGAGCTCACCCTGAAATCGAGCTGGACTTCGCGGGGCTCCACTGGGTCGACGATCTGCCAGGTGATGAGGATGATAAGGTCGACCACGAGCATGACGCCGACGATGGCGTAAAGCTGGTGGTCCTTGATCACCTGCGATGGAAACAAAATCACGAGTTAGCTTATGAATTCTTTCTTCTCTTAACAAGAACTGAAATTGCCACTCTGTCAATAATCATTATAATTTTATTTTTATTAGACATAAGCAAATAAATTACACAGAGAGAACGATGTAGCTCATCCAAGATAGTGATGTCCTTCCTCGCAAGAAGTTACAGTACCAACATATAAATGATGATCCTGTTTTTTTCATTGGATAACAAGTTTAAGAAGGAGAGAGAGCAATCCGTGGACAACAATTTAACCATTTTCTTAATCTATGCACATCTGATGTATGTCTTTCAAACAATACGTTACTATCTGACTATTGGTAACCCCAAAGGTTTATCCAACTAGCAACAACTAAAAGATTTGAAACTGACTAACTACGAATGACAACGCATTACGATGTAGCTAGCATTGATTAGGTGAAAAGTTGTGAATACATTTCAAAGAACGGTCTATTTAATAATCAATAATAATAAGATCTTAATAAATCATTGATCACGAGAATAGATTAACAGAAGGAAGTGAAGGGAGTGAGATGAGGGAGGAGAGGAGGGTGGAGGTGAGGCGAGGTGGGGTAGGGGTGGGGTAGGGGTGGGGAAAGGGTAGAGGGAGATAGCGGTAGGTCTCTGTCCTTACCTTCTTCTTCATCTTGATATTGGTGAAGATGCGATGCACCCTCCAGGTCTTGCTGAACATAGCGCCAAAGGCCAGTGTGAAGCCGATACAGAGGAACCAACCTCGAGCCTTCAGACATAAACAAACAAACAAAACATGACTAGGGATATTTGTTTGTCTCGCAATGTATGGTCAAGAAGCAATCTAAAAAGATCAAGACATTTCGTGCGCCGCTGCAACACTTTGTCAGGTGTGATACAAAAATGTAGTAAGCGAGGATTTGTACATTTTGTTTATCACACCTGGCAAAGTGTTGCAGCGGCGGGCGAAACGTCGTGATCTTTTAGATTCCTTGTGGACCTTACATTGCGAGACAAATAAATATCACTAGCAATTATATCCGCAGTGGGTAACATTTTTAGCATTCAACAAGACATGTATCATATTTCACCACTCTCTTATGAGTGTTTAAAGACAGTAATAACCACTATAAAAGGCAACAGGGGTCCTACGTAACCATGGTAACGCCATCAAGAGCAGCATAAATCAACCTAATGCAATCTCACTACTTTTGTGATTTTTAGGGTGGAAAACCTAAAAGAACTCACGGTGCAGATGACTTTGAAGGAGTCTTCGCCGACCATCCCGTGATCGAGTCCGAGAAGGAAGATGCTGCCGTACGTCAGGATGCCGCCCATGATGATGAGGTTGTTGAGGAAAGGACTCGACATCTTGATGTACCTTGAATCAAAGAGGGAATGATCACGACATCATCATTTGGAAGTATCCCTTCGTATGATGCTAAAATCAGACGGAAACGTTACCGCTACTATCAACTATGTCTACACTTCATCTTGAATAGGGCTGGATGTCCCCTAAGTTAAGTCATACTTTGTACGTAATTATTTCAAAAGGAACACACCTATAGTCACTAAATCTTCAAAAAGGTTTAAATCTAACATTTGATTTTCAAATTAGCATATATACATATTGCAGCATGTTATGATGATTTACAAAGAAATTTACGAATGCAACATGAGAGAAATATCAAACTTCACTCTCAATGATTCTTTCAGATAAAGCAAATTGCATTAAATAAACCGTGCAAGAAAAACAAAACAAATTTCTCTGCTCCTTTTTTATATTTAAAGCACCCCCCCCCCAAAAAAAAAAGAGAGAAGCAAAAAATGATATAAAAATAATAACAATATTCCTTGTTTCCATGGTTACCTTTGGTTCCTACTGCTCATGTTGAAGATTAGGAAACCAACAGCCATGATGATACCAGCCGTTGCTATGGTAGCCAGTACAACAAAGACTATGATGGAGACATGCAAGTACAGGATCTCCTCGGTGTGCATATCGGCTGGAGGACCGTCTCCTGAAAAAAGGTAACAGTTATAGAGAACCGAAGTGTGACGTCATTTGAGCATATTGTCAAGACAACCGATTCTAAACTATCGCTATCATCTTCAGCACCAGTATTTTCATTATCGTCATCGTCATCATAAATATCATCGTCATTCTCCCTATCGTTATTGTCGTTAAAATCATCGTCGTCATCATCATCATTATTGTCATCATCATTGTTACCATCATTATCATCATCATTATCATCATCGCCATCATCATCATCGACATCGTTATCGTTGACATAGTCCAGGTCACTATCATCAACCCCATCAGGGCTATGAAAAAATGTCCCTTCAATTCTTCAATATTACCTTCCCATTGAAACGTCTGTCCTCCAGTAGAAAGGTTTAGCGAGTCAGTAATGGCGTAGTACTCGGCAACTTTCACTAACTCTCCATCTGTTAACAATACGAAGAGTGAAGCATTCGCAATATTATTCAAAAATAAGTAGTGCCATCATGTGATTGTCCCAATCGTTTGTAAATATTGTAAGTTGTCTTTATTGTTCCTATTCAGTTTTCCCTTATGTTTTGATTCCTTTAATAAAAAAAAACAGATTGTGCCATCATAATTACATAATTCATTACATTAATTTAATTACATAATCATTTAAGGCAATCGTAGGCGACACAATTTTGGTAAGATTCTGTCTGCAGTTCTGTCTGTCTGTCTGTCTGTACTTCAAAGTAAGTATTATTCATAAAACATACAATTAATAAGTTAGATAGATGCTCTAGTGATATACATGTATATGTTAGGCTGCAGTTATATAACTTCACGTGTGGCGCTTATTTTAAGTTTTGGTTTTCAGTGAGTGTGTTTAATGTTTGTATAGGTTCTTCCTTGATGTATTTCAACGTTATTTGTATATTATTGGTCCTCCTTACTTCCATTCATTTATGTGCATTACAAGTTATACAGACATCGGCTTTCTGGTGATTCCTTAATTTCACTATTCATGAAGAAGGTTTATTTTGTTTTAAATGAATACAGAATTGAATTGAATTGACCTAAGAGCCGGTACAATTGTTCAAAACACACCTTTTTCAAACATACCAGAAGATATATGTTGACTTGCGCTTACCTTGGAGTTGCTTATGCATGGTGCATCCAAGTCTCTCGCCTTCTCGAAACTGAACGACTCCCTGAGAAAGATAAACAAAAACACAACCCAATGTGATATTTTGAGATGATATGAACACTCGAAAATTTAGATTTTCATGACTGTGACTGACTGTGACGTGAAATGTGCCTGTTTTTTGTAATATCCAGTTGGGTGTGACACAATCGCGTATGCAGCGTACTGTTACGATGGGATACTCGTGACATTCAACGTTACATTCGTGGTAGTAACACGCTCTAATGTATAAATGAGAGTCTACCCAATTACATGAGCCACTAAGCTAATTATAACTGTTTAGCTTTACATTCTCATCCATCATTTAAGCTTTCTTTAATAAAACGCATCAACTTGAATGTGTAGGTAGCGACATTTTTTTCTAAACAAATCACTTTCATCGCCACTACCTTACCTTGCTCTTCATATTCATTCTTTATATTATTATCATAAACTTTAAAATCAATTTCGTATTATCGTCATCATTAACGTCATTATCAACGTCATCACCATCATCGTCATCATCATCGTCATTATAAACGTCATCATCATCGTCATCATCAACCCTGTCATCCTTACCGTGACGCCTGGGAAGTTGGTCTCGTTCATAGCCTTGCTGAAGTGACTTAGCATCTTGTCGTCATCGTACTCGAAATCGAAGAAGGCCTCGGTGTCATTTTCCTTTTCGAACATTTTGATGACGTGATCGATCGCCAGCGCCATGACCCAGATTCCATCGTAGGCGTAACCATGGTAATCGGAGTACTTGTCTCCTCGCTTCGCGTCGTAGAGGGCCTGATACTCGGTGGGGGACTGTTAGGTGACCAATTATGTGATAAATTGTATAAATTTGAAGAGGAAAAAGAGCAAGGGTTATTTGAAGTAAAAACACATAAACAACATTAATGTAAAACGATATTAAAACCAATAAGATAATAAACATAAATATTTGTATAAAAGAAAAAGAAAAACCTCGACAAAAAACGGAAGAGAAAGGAAAAATCAAACCACGTAAAATAAAAGTTGGAGGCTAATTTAATACTACTTGTATCAGGATTTTTCAAGATAAAAGTATTTGCGCTGAGGGCCAAAGTGGAGAAAATTGTAATTCGTAAAGTATTCTCACACATAAAAAGTAAAAGTGGTCTTCTAATAGCCGGATGTCAATTGTTTTGGTATATTTTATTGCATAAGTCTGTGTTCATTATTTGTGAAAAGGCCCCCGCCGGGCAAAATGGTATGAGGGAGTCAAACAGGAACTTACCCTTTCAAAAATTGTTTTGTCCTCGCTCGCTCTCAGCGTAAGTATGTCGGTGGCGTTTGGATAATAATTCTCTCTATCATTTCGACATTTTTATCCCTCTTGCTCTTGTCCCTTTCTTAATCTTTCTCTCTCCCTCTCTTCGGAATCTATCTCTCCGCTTTTTTCCGCTCTTGTAATAATTGTTTTAATAACTTTCTTTATAAAAACTTATGTAATTCTTATGTTAATCTTTAAACTTTCATGCGTATCAGCTTGGGTTTAGGGTTGAAAACCTGAGGATCACAGATTTTTATTTAACTTTTACCAGTCTAAACCGGTACGCATGGAATTGAAAAAAAAAATATTCTAAATACACATTTCACAATGTTTGTTAAGTTTCACTTATGAAATCCGAATAAAATAGATATATAAAGAAAGATCATACAGAACGTACCCTTCCGGAGATAGTTTTATCTTCGCTCGCACTCAGTGTGAGTATATCAGTGGCGATGTAACCTTTGACTGCCTCCCCCAGCTCTTGCTCCGTGCAATTCGTCATATTGTCGCTTTCCCGCCACCATTGGGCTTTATACCAGCCAGGAAGAAGCCAAACGTGACGCATCCCGTATAGACCTTGGCGGTAAACCTGACCGAAAACATGGAAGTAAAGACGTTCACTGAATGGTTTGCATGCCCAGATACTTAACTTTTAGCTCTTTGAAGAGGAAATTACTTTTTCCTCTGAGTATTTAATTATCACAATGAAAAGACTATCTAGCAAGTTGCACTTTTTAAATGAACAATATTTTAGGACAGTATTTCGGTATTCAGATCCAACATAGAGGAGGGTGGTGGTGGACGCTATGAGCTATTATATTATATATTTAAAAAAAATCGACACAAAATATACAGCATACATTGAAAACATTCAAGTACTATACCTACATACACACACATATACACACATGTATATTGCATGGATGAGAACATAACGCTATCTTTATATGAGTTTCTTTTAATATGAAGAGATTGTCATGCACCCTACCTCACAGAAGACCCTCCGCGCCATGTCCTCATCGAAGAATCCCATCACGATCCGAGCGCCTTTCTCCTAAAGAAGGGTACAAGACATTCACCAAGACGATTTTAAAGTTAATCAGGAGTGAAAATATCGACCTAAGTTTATGCCTCAAGTCCAGCACAGACGACACGATCCAACCAGTCGTACGATTCTGCGACTGGTGGAGTCACAGGATCCTGCCATTGGGTTTGTACATAAAGATGACGACATATGTCTAGTCGCAGGCCCTATATGATTGCAGAATCGTGGCAAAGTCGTGTCTTATGTGGTGGTCTTAATGAGTAGTAGCGGTAGAGATGACGGACTGTCATCGTATCACTATCATCACGGTTCGCAGTCTCAATTGGTTACAACAATTTGTCTATTTTGTAGATAGTTAATTCATGACATAGTATATAATTCTGACGATCATCGCACACGAAACGATGTGCCATGATTCTATAGTCGTAAGGGCATCCGACAAGGAATGCAACGTCACATTCTTGTACAAATCCAATGACCGGGTCCTGCGGATCAGCCAGTCACAGACGCGGACTATGGTCAGATCGTGTCGTTTGCGGTGGCCCTAAAACTGATGAGTAGTTCTCGACAGCAGAAAAAATATACCATGCATGATTACGGCCCGTTATCATCATCACAATACATTTATTTGTTTCATCTTTTTTAGATGAAGGTTTACCAAGTTGAACAATCTTTTCAAAGAAACTATAAAAAAACCTAACTAATAGTAAGACTTTCTTTTAACAACATAATAACTTGATTATTAGTAGTTCCGCTGTATGCGTTTTATGTGCGTAGTTTGTTATCACACTCTTGCCATGCAGATATTTCTTTTGTTGCTTATTCTTTACATGATTACCGTCCTTTTTAAAGTGCGTATGTTAGATTACACGCTGTACTAAATATTCAGTCTTGATTTGTATTAAAATAAGATAGATTGAATGAGATGAACTTCAAGGTTGATATATGAGATAAACTACTAGTAGCCTTACCTTGATTTTGGCTACAGCGCTCTTGGGGTCATCTGCGAAGGCTGCCTCTTCTATGGTCGTGACGCCATTTTCTTCCACCATCTGCACCTGTTTCCGTCGAGCCTGAAGAAACAAGTCATTTGATTTGATTTAAAAATATTGATTCTCCTTCATACATTAAATTATACATTTGATACATGACGGAACATTGTAATTTTGTCACATATAATGACGGAATATTGGAATCATACATTTGCCATAATGACGGAACATCGGAATCATATATTTTGTCACATATAATGAAAATATTGGAATATAATTACAGAACATAACTTGAACATGTAGTTCAATATTTGTATACGACTGGCAGCCTAAGGGCAGAAATTCATCCTTTTTTACGAACAAGAGAGTCATAAGTATTGGCTACAATTCTATTTTTCTTATATCATGATTGAACACGGTTATGCATACAAACTTTAATAATAAAAAATCAGTTTTCAGCGAAGTCATCAAGGATTGATAGCAAAATATTATTTCATACCAGCTGTTTAGATTCCATGAAATATATACAAAAAAAAAGGTTTATCTTACGTAAGAAAATCGAGGAATGTCTTGATGAATGGTGGCGATTTTTGTCCAATTGAAGAGTTGAAAGAGACGGAGCCTCGCCGCACCGATGTCGTTCTCTGAGGGGACGGTGCGGAAAAAGTACGGGTACTTGTCCCGCTGGGAGAGTGACGGAGTGGTGTCGGCGTACGAAAGCTGCGGGAGACGGAAAGTTGCTCGTTAATAGTCAGGTACATGTATATTGACTTCTCCGGCAATCATGATCATTAGGAGAAAGTGGGTTTTAATGCAAGTAAACACAATGTGTCTGTTATTTGTATTTTAGTCATTTTTTACAGTACCATGGCATATTACTAATGTCAGCGTAGGAAAGCTGCGGTGAAAAGATACTGCATATAACTGGCACAGGTCAAAGTTAATTAAAAATCAATTGTAACCAATTCCTAACTCAAGTAATAATGTCTGGATACCATGTTCCTGATTGTTAACCCATGTTTGACCCACATGATAATCTGGAGATTAAAAAATGGTCGAACAGTATGACGAAAAGTTTTAAATTCTCTTCAATTTTGATCAAAAGTGGAGATCTGACATGGACTTCTGATTTGTATAACTTTTCTACATCGATGTATTGTTTGTGTCATTATGTCTATTTGAGTAATCCTCGTTTTGATCTGTAAACGCATTGAGTTCATGTATAAAGGGAAAGTAATGTAGTCTAGATAATATATCTTCTCATTCTTCGCAGTATTCAAGTGAGGCTTCGACACTAGTTTTCAGTATTCCACTTATTACGTGCATAATTACTTTTAAGATTAACATGTTTTTACCGTATTTCCGTGTCACGTGGGAATTCATTCACAAGTAATACACATAAATTACATATAGCGCAATTTTGTTTGGCACACAAAGCGTTAATGAGGACTCTATATCATTATCGAAATGGTTTTCCCCCTTGTATTACATTAGTACATACCTGAACTAGGTTCCACCAATGAACGGACGTTGCTATGGGTGACGTCACGCTAGGACACGCCCCACCGAATACCATGAACTTCCTGGGTGGTCTCGCTAGTGACTCGAAGAATGCCTTCAGTCCAGTGGCCATATCACACTGTGATTAAGAGGGAAGAAAGAAAAAAAGGACAAAAGGTGATTATTCATGGTATTTGGAGTTTACGGTGAAATTGACGATTCATATTGTTTTAGGTACATATTTCTCTGTTCAAGAGCAATATTATATATATTTTTTATGTATTCCAATTTCATGCACGTCGTTCAAACAATACGTTACTAACGGTAACCACAAAATTTGTTCAATGTTTGTCCGAGTAGCAGCAAATGATCGGTTCAGTGTGCGTTCCTACGATTGAAAATGAATTACCGGTACGAGACACAGGTGAACCCTAATATCGAGTTACTACGCAGGTAAGGGAGAAATTGTGAATGCATTGTAGAAATGGTATATTTGCTCTCACCAACATACGACTTTTCACATTGCTACTCTCTTAGAAATCTCCCTCGACTTTAAAGAATATACAAAACAAAACACGCTTTGCAAAACAGTTAGCACAGAAATGTTTGAAATGGCACCACTCTGACTACAACTCGCCGCGGTAGCTGTACTGGTCAAGGGTTTTTGAGGAATAGCGCCATCTTGCGTGAGCTTCTGTCGGTGATTAATCGTTCTTCATTTCTATAGAGTAAGTGTGACGTCATTTGAGCAAAACGACTGGTTCTAAATTGTGTGGGTAGAGCAAGCAGTGGTGATTCAGGGGGGACTGCGATTGGGAGTACCCGACACTAGCCCGCTAGACAAGGGCAGACTAGTAAACCTCTCACTGGAGTGATGTTGTTAAGAACCAGCAACTTGCATAGCAATGGGTATCAAGACATCACTTCTGTACTCTATTTGGTGGTCTTATTTTATGTTTCATGTTTGTGATTTCTTCCCCTTTCTATAAACTTCCTTCCTATAAACTGTGTCATTATGAGGTCTTGCATCAACACAAATGTTAGGTATGTCATGATTGGTTTTCATTTCTGTAATTCATTGACTTTCCTAGTCTTTAAATTATGATCATAACGCAAATAACCAGTAAAACCATACTTTCTTGAATCTTGAATTATCAATAATTCTGAAAATAACACACCATAAAAAGGATTATTTAATGTCAAGGATATTGACTTTCCTAGTAAATCTAGCGAGTGGCGAAATACGACTTTCCTATCCGCCCAATGGGGGTATTCATATAAGCAATAAATTCAAATAAAAGACTTACAATTTATAACACGCAAAAGCAAAACAACAACCATAAATGTACCAAGAGCAACAACCAAAGTTCCTAGATGTGCCTTGAGATTCCACAGTCCCACCTATTTGTTTCTCAGGGATTCCGAGACATGCTGAAGGTTGGGGGGAGTGATTAGAGTCTATAATAGATGTCGGATAATGTTCGTGGGTCGGTAACACCGACTCCGGATTCTCTTACACCGAGAAATCATCCTACTATGGAAAGCCATGATGCGCAAAATTGCTGACTTGTATTAATCTTGCGCGGGGCTCCTCAGTATACGTTGATGTTTAACCCATTGAGTGATATGCAAAGTAATGCTCTATGGGTTTGTGTGCATAAGCGGTGAACTATTACACACATGGCACATCAGAGTTAAACCCTATATACAACATTGAAACATGTACTACATCAACAAATGAATTAACATAGGAAAATATGGTGACTGATCGGCAATAGTGTCGTTTAATAAAATTCGGCACAACAACAATTATATCGCGGTAATGGTTATTTACCATTAATTGTAAGATATATAATTATACAGTTGAAAACGAGTTAAATATCATATTGAATGGTTCACAATGGTTAGCGTAGTGTAGTAGATCATTAATATCACTCTCGATCAGGACAATGTTGCATACAGGTTTTTTTACTTATAATATATCCTACCATCAATCGTAACTATCATGGCAATATCCAATGAGCTCTCATTATTGCCCCCGGTGCCAGGATAGTTACCATTGATGATAAGTTGCAATAACTGTAGAACTATATGCAACATGGCCAAGGACGGTAAAAGACCTTCAGCAAAACGCTTAAGTCCATGCGTGGCACACTTTCATTTTTCACAATTAACACACACACACATTCAAGAGAGCAGCATTCTATCTGGTACGCAAAGTGAAAATCCACATGACAGCTCCGAACATAAGACCAGGGCCCCGTAACATAAAGGTTTGCGATCAATGGCAAATTTTAAAGACGAATTCTGAAATTATGAAAAAAGCTCATGCAACAATGGTGTTGATTGGCCATTGCCATTTTGCGATTAATCGCAAACCTTTATGTTACGGCGCCCTGGTGGCATCCTTCGATTCAGAGTATTATGTAATAATGATGTTGCATGTTTGTTGCTGTCCGAATTATTTGAGGCTGGCTTTCGTGTAGGGCGAGATGTCTTGCGCACTCTCTGATTCATGATGTATGATATTAAACACCTCACAGGCCTGAGTGCTACTAACAAATATTTTATAGACTGAATGCGAGGGACTATTCAAGGCTGCATTACATGAGTGCACGAATTAGTAATCGTTTGAACCTTAGAATTACAACAATGGTGAGGGACGGTGGTAGAAATGACTGATATGAATTTATCAATTAGTATCATTGTTATCTTTGGAGATGAATGACGCTTGCACGAACAAATTATGCGAATTGAAGTTATCATCTTCCCTTTTTTTCAAAGAAATGTGGTTTGAGTGCGCAAGTCCTGCAGTTTGATACTTGTAATGCATATTCTATAGACACGCCGTTTGTTTGGCACAGCAGAAGGTTAAAAAAAGGTTAATGTAAAAGCAATGTACAGATAAAAATGTCTGTGACTAGTTTAGTGATTGGTTACTTCTAAATATTACGTATGAATGCTTAATTAGCTATGTAGGAGTCGGTAAGCTTTATGTTGATGTATGGCTTATACACGGTGTTCTAAATGCTTTCTGTTTGTGCAGTTTTTGTACCAGGTTTCCTCCCATAGGTCAGACAAGGTGAAGGCGCGCGGCGGGCTGCGGGCGGTATATCTAATTGAGACATCACCCGCTATTGAGCAATGATAGATCACGAGCTATGACGTGACACCAAACACCATCCACAGTCCCGGATACATGTTCCCTCCAAGGCATGGGAACGAGGGAATGAGCAGGAGGTGGGGAAAATAAGTGTTGGTGGAGGAAGGGGGGGGG
>OZ022596.1:16858673-16888673 GCA_963669155.1 Arbacia lixula
AACATCACACCTCCTTAACCTCCAACTTTTACACACCCACTACCCAAACTTTTACCCTCCAACTCCCACAACCACCCTCCCCCTTCCCCCACCAACACTTATTTTCCCCACCTCCTGCCCATTCCCTCGTTCCCATGCCTTGGAGGGTACATGTATCTGGGACTGTGGATGGTGTTTGGTGTCACGTCATAGCTCGTGATCTATCATTGCTCAATAGCGGGTGATGTCTCAATTAGATACACCGCCCGCAGCCCGCCGCGCGCCTTCACCTTGTCTGACCTATGGAAGGAAACCTGGTACAAAAACTGCACAAACAGAAAATATTTAAAACACTGCATTAGTATGTGTGTAAGCCATACATCAACAATAAGCATACCGAATCCTACTACCGAATAGCTAATTAAGCATTCATACGCAATATTTAGAAGTGACCAATCATTCAACGAGTCACAGACATTTTTATCTGTACATTGTTTTTACATCAACCTTTTTTAACCTTCTGATGTGCCAAACAAACGGCGTGTCTATAGAATATGCATTACAAGTATCAATCTGCGGGACTTGCGCACTCAAACTACATTTCTTTGAAAAAAGGGGAAGATGATAACTTCAATGCGCATAATTCGTTCGTGCAAGCGTCATTCCTCTCCAAAGATAACAATGATACTAATTAGTCGGTCTTAATAAATTCATATCACTCATTTCTACCACCGTCCCTAACCATTGTTGTAAGGTTCAAACGATTACTAATTCGTGCACTCATCTAATGCAGCCTTGAATAGTCACGCGCATTCAGTCTATAAAATATTTGTTAGTAGCACTCAGGCCTGTTAGGTGTTTAATATCACACACCGTGAATCAGAGAGTGCGCAAGACATTTTGCCCTACACGAAAGACAGCCTCAAATAATTCGGACAGCAACAAACATGCAACATCATTATTACCAAATACTCTGAATCAGAGGATGCTACCGGTCTTATGTTCGGAGCTGTCATGTGGATTTTCACTTTGCGTGCCAGATAGAGTGCTGCTCTCTTGGATGTGTGTGTGTGTTAATTGTGAAAATGAACGTGTGCCATGCATTAAGTTAAGCGTTTTGCTGAAGATCTTTTTCCCTCCTGGGCCATGTTGCATATAGTTATACAATGATTGGAACTTATCATCAATGGTAACTACCCTGGCGACATGGGCAATAATGAGAGCTCATTGGATATTGCCATGGTAGTTACGATTGATGTAAGATATATTATAAGTGAAAACCAATATGCAAAATTGTCCTGATCGAGAGTGAGATTAATGATCTACTACACTACCCTAACCATTGCGAATCCTTCAATATAATCTTCAACTCATTTTTAAGAGCATAATCATATCTCCTACAATTCACTGGTAAATCACCATTACCGCAATCTAGGGTTTAACTCTTGATGTGCCATGTGTGGAATAGTTCACTGCTTATCCACACAAATCCCATAGAGCATGACTTTGCACGTCACTCAATAAGTTAAACATTAACGTATACTGAGGAGCCCCGCGCAAGACTAATACAAGTCAGCAATTTTGTGCATCACGGCTTTCCATAGTAGGATGATTTCTCGGTGTAAGAGAATCCGGAGTCAGTGTTACCGACCCACGAACATTATCCGACATCTATTATAGACTCTAATCACTCCTCTCAACCTTCAGCATGTCTCGGAATCCCTGAGAAACAAATAGGTGGGACTGTGGAATCTCAAGGCACAGCTAGAAACTTTGGTTGTTGCTCTTGGTACATAGGTTGTTTTTTTGCTTTTGCGTGTTATCAATTGTAAGTCTTTTATTTGAATTGATTGCTTACATGAATACCCCCATTGGGCGGAGAGGAAAGTCGTATTTCGCCACTCGCTAGATTTACTAGGAAAGTCAATTTCCTTGACATGAAATAATCCTTTTTATGGTGTGTTATTTTCAGAATTATTGATAATTCAAGATTCAAGAATATATGGATATACCGGTTACTTGCGTTATCATCGTAATTTAAAGACTATGAAAGTCAATGAATTACAGAAATGAAAAACAATCATGACATACCTAACATTTGTGTTGATGCAAGACCTCATAATGACACAGTAAATAGGAAGCCCCTCCCCCTCACCTTACCCCTTAAGGAAAAGGGAAGAAAGGGGAAGAAATCACAAACATGAAACATAAAATAAGACCACCACATAGAGTACAGAAGTGGTGTTGTGATACCCATTGCTATGCAAGTTGCTGGTTCTTAACAACATCACTCCAGTGAGAGGTGTACTAGTCTGCCCTTGTCTAGCGGGCTAGTGTCGGGTACTCCCAATTGCAGTCCCCGCTGAATCACCGCTGCTTGCTCTACCCACACAATTTAGAACCAGTTGTCTTGCTCGAATGACGTCACACTTACTCTATAGAAATGAAGAACGATTAATCACCGACAGAAGCTCACGCAAGATGGCGCTATTCCTCAAAAACCCTTGACCAGTACAGCTACCGCGGGGAGTTGTAGTCAGAGTGGCGCCATTTCAAACATTTCTGTGCTAACTTTTTTGCAAAGTGTGTTTTGTTTTGTATATTCTTTAAAGTCGAGGGAGATTTCTAAGAGGGTGGCAATGTGAAGAGTGTTGCGTTGGTGAGAGCAAATAGACCATTTCTGTAATGTATTCACAATTTCTACCTTACCTGCGTAGTAACTCGATATTACGTTCACATGTGTCTCGTACCGGTAATTCATTTTCAATCGTAGTAACGCACATTGAATCGATCATTTGCTGCTACTCGGACAAACCTTGAACAAATTTTGTGGTTACCGTTAGTAACGTATTGTTTGAACGACGTGCATGAAATTGGAATACATAAAAAAAGTATAATATTGCTCTTGAACAGAAAAATATGTACCGGAAACAATATGAATTGCCAATTTCACCGTAAACTCCGAATGCGCCATGAATAATCACCTTTTTGTGCTTCTTTTTCTTTCTTCCCTCTCAATCGCAGTGCGATATGGCCACTGGACTGAAGGCATTCTTCGAGTCACTAGCGAGACCACCCAGGAAGTTCATGGTATTCGGAGGGGCGTGTCCTAGCGTGACGTCACCCATAGCAACGTCCGTTCATTGGTGGAATCTAGTTCAGGTATGTGCTAATGTGAAACATAAGGGAAAACAATCGATAATTATGTAAAGCACACGTCAACGCTTTGTGTGCCAATCAAAATGGCGCTCTATGTAAATTCATGTGTATTGCTTGTGAATGAATTCAGTCGAGAAACTTGAAAGGAATATGCGCGTAATAAGTGGAATACTGAAAACTAATATCGAAGCCTCACTTAAATACTGTTAAGAATGAGAAGATATATTATCTAGACTACATTACTTTCCCTTTATACATGAATTCAATTCATTCACAAATCAAAACGAGTATTACTCAAATAGACATGATAACATAAACAACACATCTATGGAGAAAAGTTATACAAATTAGAAGTCCATGTCAGATCTCCACTTTTGATCAAAATTGAAGAGAATTTAAAACTTTCCTTCACACTGTTCGACCATATTTTAATCTCAAGATTATTGTGTGTGTTAAACATGGGTTAACAATCAGGAACATGGTGTCCAGACACTGATGCTACAGTTAGGAATTGATCACAATTGATTTTAAGTAACTTTGACTTGTGCCCGTTATATGCAATATCGTTTTACTTCAGCTTTCGTACGCTGACTTAAGTAATATGCCATGGTACTGGAAACATTGATTCCAATACAAATAACAGACACATTGCGTTCACTTACAAGAAAACCTTCTTTCTTTCAATGGACATGATTGTCAGAAATGTCAATATACCAGACTCTTAACGAGCATCATTCCGTCTCCTGCAGCTTTCGTACGCCGACACCACCCCGTCACTCTCCCAGCGGGACAAGTACCCGTACTTTTTCCGCACCGTCCCCTCAGAGAACGACATCGGCGCGGCGAGGCTGCGTCTCTTTCAACTCTTCAATTGGACTAAGATCGCCACCATTCATCAAGACATTCCTAGATTTTCTTACGTAAGATAAACCATTTTGTATGCATTTCAAAGAAACTAAACAGCTGGCATGACTGGTATGAAGTAATAATTTTCCATCAGCATCCTTGAAAACTGTTTTTTTTTATTATTAAAGTTTGTATATGCATCCCCGTGTTCGATCATGATAATAGAAAATAGAATTGTAGCCAATACTTATGACTGTCGTGTTCGTGAAAAAGGATGAATTTACAGAAGTTATGTTCTGTAATTATATTCCAACATTTTCATTATATGTGACAAATGGATGATTCCAAAGTTCCGTCATTATATGTGACATATGTATGACTTCAATGTTCTGTCATTATATGTGGAAAAAATTACAGTGTTCCGTCATGTATCAAATGTATGATTTAATATATGAAGGAAAATCAATGTTTTTAAATCAAAACAAAACTTGTTTCTTTAGGCTCGACGGAAACAGGTGCAGATGGTGGAAGAAAATGGCGTCACGACCATAGAAGAGGCCGCCTTCGCAGATGACCCCAAGAGCGCTGTGGCTAAAATCAAGGTAAGACTCCAGGTAGTTTATCTCATATATCAACCTTCAAGATCATCTCGTTCAATCTATCTTATTTTAATACAAATAAAAACGAAATATTTAGTACAGCATGTAATCTAACATACGCACTATCTTTAAAAAGGACGGTAATCATGTAAAGAATAAGCAACAAAAAAATATCTGTATGGCAAGAGTGTGATAACAAACTACGCACATAAAACGCACACAGCGGAACTACTAATAATCAAGTTACCATGATTTCAACAGAAAGGTTTTTTCTTATATTTTCTTTGAAAAAATTGTTCAACTATGTAACCCTTCCCCTAAAGATAGGAGACAAATAAACGGCAGCATTTGTTATGATTATGATTACTGGCCGTTACCATGCATGGTATACTAGTAGCTGTCTTGCGATCGAGAACTACTCATCAGTTTTAGGACCACCGCAAACGACGCGATCTGACGATAGTCCGCGTCTGTGACTGGCTGATCCGCAGGACCCGGTCATCGGATTGTACAAGAAGGTGACGTTGCATTCCTTGTCGGATGCCCTTAC
The DNA here is from genome assembly GCA_963669155.1 of Arbacia lixula. Lineage (NCBI taxonomy): Eukaryota > Metazoa > Echinodermata > Echinoidea > Arbacioida > Arbaciidae > Arbacia > Arbacia lixula. The sequence continues at coordinate 16,863,807 of OZ022596.1, forward strand.
GACTATAGAATCATGGCACATCGCTTCGTGTGCGATGATCGTCAGAATCACATGGGCGGAAATCGCTCCCCGAAGGTGGAGGGGACATGTTTTTCCTCAAGAAGTAGCTGAGCGGGGGGGTGGGGGGGGGGGGACATTTGATATTGTGTCCCCCCCCCCTTCGAAATGGTGGGGGGGGGGGGACGCGTCCCCCCCCCCCCCGGGATTTCCGCCCATGCCTAACCGGTACGGTATGGTGGCCAGCTGTGTGTACCGTATAGGGAGATCGAGAGGAAGTAAGAGTAATATGTAGTGGGGGAGAAAGTAAGAGAGATACACTGAACTCCAAAAGTTTAGGAACACCTGCATTCAGTGTATAATTGGTAGGCTTTATTGATATTCAGGCTCATAGCATAGTTCAATTAAGTTTCGTTTTAAAGTGAATAGTATATAAGAATGTACATTTTATCGTTGATTCAAACAAAGTTATACTCTATTAAATGGCTGCCTACCAGTCAATATGGCATTTTCTCAAAATGCTAACCTTTTTATTACATTCGCGTAATCTAGATATCCAGAGCTTTTCACCATTATACAGGGTTAAATGCGTAACTTCATTCATTTTTCCTTTTCCTAGTTAGAAGTCAAACACGCAAAATTGATAAAATTAAACGATATTTAGTGTTTAACTTGTATGGAAACCTCTTTTTTTTATTCAAAAACATAAATGACAAGAAAGGGGATTGAGGGGCCAATCCATGATTGCCAGGACTTGTGTCTCTTCCGTTTTCTTCAAGTAGCCTTTGCATATTCTTTGAATAGTCGTGACGTGTGCTTTGGGTCATTGTTCTACTGGAAAACGAACCCTCCTCCGATCAGGCGTTTCCCTGGAGGGAAGGCCTTCCGCTGTAGGATTGAATGATAGCCTTGCTGGTTGAGGATACTCTCTACTCTGTGCAAATAAGAAAGATTGGATGGTATCAAGATCAGGGCCATGTTGCAGATAGGTTTTCTCGGTAGATACCATTGATGGTAAGGTAGAATTTAAAACCTATATGCAACATGCTCCAGGAAAGTGTAGAAAATCAATGGACAAAAAACCGGGCAGAAAAGTAATAAGAAGAGGAATATGGAATAATGAAAAACGGAACAACAAAGATGATAAGGCTCTGGATGATTGTTGTCATCAAAGATAGAAGGAAAACAACAATTAAAGTCAATAGTTCAACAACAAAAAAATAAAAGGTTAAGCGATGGTTGCCAGGAGTTCAGGTGTCGTGACTTCGGGCTCATTACCCTTTACCGACTACCATTAGTTCCCTTCTGGTATGGCGACCGGCCCATCGCGTATCCCTTCCTACCTCCTAAAAACTATAGCCTATAAGAACTATAGACTCTAACTCTTCAGGGGAGGAACAAGGGCGATCCCAATGCCTTTGCCGGGCCATCCGACAATCCTTGAACCTTGGCTTTGCAACCTTGGAGTTAGCGGGTTTCGAACCCGTGCTCGCTAGCACGAGTGTGAGGTAGTCCCGGCGCTTACCCTACCACTAGGCTATAAGACGTCGGTGGTTTTGCTTGGTGATTTTAGCGTATAGACTATTAGTTTCAAATCAACGAGAAAAAAACCAAAAGAGCATCTATGTCAGGAATCGAACTCATGACCTTCAGGTTATCAGTCTGACGCTCTACCAACTGAGCCAACAGACCGATTGCTGATGTTGGTACGTTTTCATAGAGTATTAAACATATATACTTGCAGATTGTCAACAAGTTTCTATCTATTACTTAGGTAATTTTCTTTTTGATATAAGGAAATGTGCAATTTATAAAAAAAATCACACGGGGGAGGGGGGATTTGTTGCCCAAATGTATCCTGAAAGTGACCCGAGAGCCCTATAAATCTGATACAATCTTGTAGTAACGTGAACTATGATATGACATCTTCTATGCTGTGAGATAATTGATAAATGTTACTACTTTTCCATGGCGCTCGCTTTTCTCTACGTCTCTCTCTCTCTCCCAACCTCCTCTCTCTCCAACTCTCTCTCTCCCTCCTGTCCTCCTCTCTTTTTCTCTCTCTACCCCCCCCCCCCAAACCCCCCTCTGTTTCTCTAAAGCCATCTTCGTTGTTCTTTTCTCTTCCGATGCAAGCATTCGTTCATATAGAGTACCGAAGTGGTGTCGTCATATGAACATGTTGTCAAGACAAATTGGCTCTAAACAAACTCACTCAACTGAGAGGTTTACCTGTCCGATACTGTATACCGGGCTAGTGTCCGGCATTCTCAATTACATTCCCCGTTGTAATCACCGCTGCTTGTTCTGCCCGTATATTGTTTAGAGCCATTTGTCTTAACAATAATGCTCAAATGGCGTCACACTTCGGTACTCCATATTCAGATAAGCAGACGTAGACGGTTGCTTATTTTCCCCACAAATATATTTTTTATTCTTGAATGCATCAACATTCATGACATATATCAATACGGTAATAATGAAACTGGTCCATGTATAATCATGTAAATGCTCATTGTTTTCATGAAGGAAACATTCAAATATCTATACACTGTATTGTGGATGCAGAGAATTGTCCTAATCAAAACTCAATTCAAACAGTGATGCAACACTTTGGCAATTGTCGAGAAAAACTCTCCTGAATATAAAAAATGTCTTGTTGTTTTCTTACATATTATTTGCTGGCTGACCCCCCCCCCCCCCCCTCCCCACAAAAATACAACTAAAATCAGAGTAAGAAAGTAAAATAATTTATTACAATATAAAATTTAAAATGAGAATGAGGGATATTAGGTGGGATGTGACAAACATACATTTTATTTCAAGAACTAAAAATTTAAAATACATTAAGTTCTTATACATTCATCCTTTAAAAGATAAGTACATTTATACTAGGATGCCTTATGCCATGGTCACAACGTGGAATTGGCAGCTTGCTTGCAAACTTCTACAATCCTTCCCTGCGTCGTCCTTGCGTCCGACGCAAGGAGTTTCAGTGAAACCCGACGCAGATCACAAGCAGAGAGAATCATATATGTATATGTGAAGGAACATCTCGGGGGAAATCAAGAAAAACCGAGCTGTACACTCTACAATGCAAAGAAGCTAGGCCATTTGAATCACCAATTAGATATTTTAAACACGCCGACACTGATTCTGATAGCATGAATATATAGATATACAATGTGCATGATGGATAGCTTATATCGTTGGAGATTCACATGCAATAGAATGTCATTTGAGAGAGAAATAGTTTGCTCAAACATTGCTTTCCTCAATTAAATACAACCACAATTATTCTGCTTCTTATAGAGAACGAATTCCATGTCGTGTTCTTGCATCAATACTGTGCACTTCACATGCTATTACTTGCAACTCAGGCGTGTGTGTGATGGGGATATGTGTCGAAGAATGATCCATGCCGCCGGTCTCTTACACTAATACATCATGGGACGACTTTCCCTTATATGTGCAGTATTGAGAATTGAACGTGCTTCACATAATCCTTTAATCCTAATACTCACGGGGGTGCATTAGTCCCCCACCACCCGTCATTTATTTGTCGGTACTTCCGAACACCTCAATATTTCGAAACGAACACGATTTTTTTTTCTGATCCTTTTCGCGCATTTTGATACCAAATTTATGACGATCGGACCTACCGTGCAAATACCAGATTACGTTTACCAAACACATGTCACTGAAATTTCGCTATTTCTCTATATGACTGAGCACAACCATATAGCCAAATCCTGCAGGAGATTTCCCATTTTATGTAAATACTTTTCTTATAGGAAGTGTAAATAATTACAACACACACAAACCCACATACACCCACATTCACGCACACTTACACCCAAATCGCAAAATGCGCTTGACGAAAAACAATGAAATACGTAAGAAATAATTACCACAACCTATCCTTTTTTTTGGAATTGATGAGGGATTTTTTAAAGATATCTGTACCAGAAATTTATATTCCTAAGGCTTTATCTTGTGATTTCTTGCATAAATGAGCATACATTATTGAATTAAAAACATAAAGGCACTTTCGTATATTTAGCTATACAACTGGTAGAGTACATAATTCTTGACCCTTATAAAAAAAAATGAGGGAATCGGGCGGCCCATGGCCATAATGCCCCCCCCCCTCCCCACCCTAACATGCTTTGAAATACCCCGGTAGTATTAGGGTTAAGAGAGGTCGTATCATTCTTTGTTCAAAAGTATTCATGCATGCAATTTAACTTTTCGTGAAATAATTCAACGATCATCATTTGCCTTGTGGTCTGTCCAAGCTATCTTATGTTAATATGACTGCTTGATATACTATCTCTCTCTCTCTCTCTCTCTCTCTCTGGGTGCTTTGTCGTGTGACGTAGGCGATCATGGAGTGCCACACAGTTCTCTGTACTGAACTCTTTGTATCAATTGCATATCATGGTAAACCAGTCAGTCAGGATGCTTATCAACTTAATAATCGTTCTTCCCATGCCCCATACCCCTGGTTCTTTTTCATCAATCCAAACTCTTTCAAGTAAACTTTACACAGTATACGACGTACAAGATCTCAACCTCCAGATTCTTGGCTCACATATCAGTTTCATAATAAACATTCTTCTTTGTGTGACATAACACATACATCTATGACTTGAGTCATGTGTCACAAGTTAGGTAAATACTCGTTCTAGGCATATCTGAATATGATCCGCTATTATGGTGAGCATGTCTATACTGACAGTCCAATGGGTGGATACAAAATACCTTTTGTTCCCCTGCAAAAGTTATAAACTAATGCTCAATACCCCAAAGGAGATGCAGTCCGCTGGTTCAATAATGATGTGCGAGTTTCGGCATGTAAACAATTCAGATTGGCGGTTATTTCTGACCAGTCAATACTAAAGCTCGCAGCTTAATCAAGAGAGAGATGTGTCACTGATATTTATATAGGACATGTGTGGAGTTACCCCGGTGTTCCTCTGTGGGAAAGTCCACCCTTCAATGACCTCTCCTTAAGGAGAGATGAAGCAATGATTAGTTGAGCTACCTCTGCGCGTTCTCTTCAAATCGTTCCAAAGCCCATCCCTTGATTCATCGTGACCTTCATTTTAGGCAAGATTGTTGAGCTAGCTCAGCGGGCTCTCTCTCTCCCTTACCATTTTGTCAAGTTTCGCAAAAGTCCATCCTATAATGGCATCTCTGGTAGGAGAGATTTCTTGTTCATTTGTCAAGCTGGCTGCGCGGATTAATTATCTCCCTCACTCATCCTTCGTTAAGTCGTGGCAAAGTCCATCCTATAGTGACCACTCCTTTAGGAAGATTTAGCCTAGTGTCCATTTGTTCAGCTCCCTCACTCATTCTACTTTAATTCGGCCTGCTTTGGCGCTTCCTACAGTAGCGTCCCCGCCGACGACGGAATTCCTATGGAATTCTCGCTTTCATTATGATACATTAATGAATCATTATGAATTATGATTCCCCAAGATGTAAATTACTGCTGAGTTTCTCTAACTGGAACGTGCGGCAGCGCTGCAGTGTCAGCTTGCCCATAAAGCCGTAGATGCTCTCCTCCTACTCGTCACTGTGCTTCGCAAAGTGCGGGGATCGAGTTCTGCAACACTTGACGTCAAGGTCGCTCTCCACATGCTTGCGCCACTGCTCGACCAACTCGTCGTTTTCCTTGGCCGTGGCGATTGAGTCATCACGAAAGAAGAGGTTCAGGGCGGGCGCCTTGACCGTGCGGCCAGTAAAGATCTCATTCACCTGAAGGACAATGCAGAACAGTAGGACCGTTAATAAAATCTGCTTTGTTTCTTTGGAAATTCTTATGGAATTCTCGCTTTCCTTCATACATTAATGAATCATTATGAATTATGATTCCCCAAGATGTAAATTACTGCTGAGTTTATGCCTTGTAAAATGTTAGAAATACGTGGCTTGTTTGAGACCGAGTCGTTGCGAGACTAGACGGGTCATCGTGAATTCGAATGTGTTTTTTTTTTTTTTCAAGTCTCCTGTAAGTCTCTGTAACTTATCTATGCTGTCCTTGCGACATCTCCACCAATGAGACGGACCTTTCACTTTTACATTACCATTTCCTGAAAACCACATTGGCGAACTACACATCTTCACGCCAATGCTCACGGAAGAGTTCACCCTTCAAGCTCACCTTGACGATGCTATCCATGGTGTACTTGTTGGTCAGCCAATGGTGGGTCTCTGTAACCCTCTTGGTGACAAACTGCGTAAAGGAGTTGTTGGCGTCCTACGAGTAGATACCCTCGTAGCTATCCCTGGAGAGAATACAACTGTACAGGATCTGAGCAACGATGCGGTAACGCACCGATGCATAGGCCTATAACGGCTACTCCGCTCCGCAGACGCACGTGGCTGCTGACGGAGAAGGCATGGACCAGGAGAGGGCGTGTGTCGCCGTCCGTGACATAAACCAGGATCTCCCGCGCGATCTCCTTGGCATTGGCGGGCCAGGCGATGTCGATGGGTCGCGTCATGACACCAGTACATCGAATCTAGAACTAAAAAATATACAAAATTGAAACATGTATTATATCAACATATGACTTCACATAGGAAAATATTAATAGTGACTGATCGGCAATAGCGACGATTAATAAAAAGCGGCACAACATGAGTATTGCAGAGATGTAAGTATAAACAATGATTGGTTGATTGATTGACTGATAAGAAATTAACGACACTACTAACACTTGAGTGTCATATAAGTGTCGAACAGTTCATCTAAAAAGATTATACCATTCAAGTTTCCCTAATGTGATTTACAGAATTTGAGAAGGATTATAAATCAGAAATAAATCAATATGTTAACTACTTCCTCGGAATAACTTCCCTACTCTTTATGAAAAGAGAAGCATGTTCTTTAACGTGCCAATGGTGTGACTCTCCTTTACACGGCAGGGCTCTACAAACCCACTTGCCCGATTGCCCGGGGCAAGTGAAAATGATGCCCGGGCAAGCATTTCTCAAAGACACTTGCCCGTCCGGGCAAGTGGTTATTTTCCATCCAAAAATATGGAAATAACATTGTTCTTACGCATATGCAAGAAAATTAATGTGAATGTGTCTCGTATCATGTCAAACCAGGCAAACACAGCTGAAATTGGACTGAGATCGAGTGAAAGCAAGAGTACTATAGTTAGGAGAGTCAGTGCTAAACATGATGGACTCGGATGATTAAAAACAAACACTAGTAACTTGTCAAACTCTGTGTAAATACCTATTGTTATGCTCAGTTGTCCTGTAAAGTATGTTATGATTCGGCGGGATAAGGTATGCCGCTTCTGCAGAAAAATTAGTGAAAAAAAAAGGTTATAATAAAAAAAAAAAAAACGGGCAAGCAGTTTTTCCTCCAGGGCAAGCAAATATTTTTACCGCTTGCCCGACAGGTCAAGCGGTAAAAAAAAAAATTGTAGAGCCCTGCACGGGATCGACGGTTTAAAGTCTCCTCCAAAAGACTAGGCAATTGGAATAAAATACGTTGCCCAAGGGTATACATGTTGTGATTGGGATACGATCAGTTTTCCACTTAAAATCAAGTGTAAAGATTGATCTTCTTTAGAAAGTTTGTAACACATAATCGCGAAATATCTCTAAATAATGTCTTGAGGTCAGGACAATCAAAAAGTTAATACGAATATTTGCAAGTTCAACACATTCAAGGAGAATGTGTTTAATTGTTAGTGTATAATTACATGACATGCATTGAGGTGGAGTTTCTAGTGCAAATAAGTATGCATGAGTCAAATGAGAATGCCCAATACGAGCACGGGTCCAGTATAAACAGTGCAGAAGAAGGTTTACCCGTAAATGCCTCACTGGCTTGATAAATTGGGTACACCTGTGTAAAAAGAGCATGCAGATAAATCATGTAAATAAAATAATTACACCGGGGAGCTAAAGCTGCTAACTTATTTTATTCTATGTTGCGCCAGGTAAAGAGTATTTAGAGAGGATGAATGCTGTTTGTCACATCGTGGGTTTCTTCATAAATAAGATAAATAATTAATAAAAATCGGAACTAATATTTATGTAGTTTCAAAATGAAACTTTGATTAAAAGGAATGCATGAAATAATCAGATTATAATGAAACGCAATAACATAAACATATCAATTGAATTGATCAGTGAAATATTGCCTCAATACAATAATCTTTAAATAGGCGTGATGATGGATAAACAATCAAATACTTTCTGATTGACTCTGTCTACTAGTCATATATATATCAAAAGTAATGAATGAAATTATGGGTTTACATCAAACTATCTTCGGTACAGATATCAAAACCTGCACATGGCCGGTTGATAATGTTCAGCGCAGTGTGCAGCGTCAATACAACCCGGTTGCCTTGACGACGCGATCGCGATAACGTTGATTTTCGAAGCGCGAGTTCATCGAAAGACCCGCTGTCAAGGTTACACGGTAGGACGTCGATGCCCGAGCTGAGGTGGTTGTAGTTGCGATCCTCGATGCTCGGCGACGTCGATGAAGGAGACCAGGAAACCGAACTGTCACCGCCCGGTCTGGGTGCAAGGGCACGTGATGGCTGAACCCTTGATTACGTCTGAAATACAGTTACACCGAATCATAAATATATATTCAACCCAAGTATAACTTGTACGCTTTAACTTTATATTTTGTAAAGCACACGACATCTTAAAATGACAATAATCACACTATTTGGTTTACCAATTAATTGACTTCGCAAAAAAAAAAACAGCAACCGGATATCTCCTCGATATCTCCAATTACCATAATAGCCATTTACTAGCATAATAATGTCCAGTGCTAGAATGATTCATACCTCTGCTTTGTACAATACTTCCATTTAACCAGCAACCATTACTTATGACCGCTTGTTAACAAAATGCGTAAGTTGCATAAACCATTGATTATCAAAACATATAGCCACGCTAAAGTAGTTCTCATTTTCATCCCAATATAAATATATGCCGTAAATACACGGTGGTACCGATCAATGAGAAACACCCAACAATATAGGCTTCCTCAAAGTTCGACATGGCTGACATAAAATGGCCGACTTTTGTTACTTGCCAAAAGAGGGCGTTTATGACATATGACTACTAATCAAACACATTTCAGTTTTTGCTGAAAAATATATACATTCAGTTTCCGAACTAGAAGAAATCATTCAATTTGAAATGGTAATTTTCGTGTCAGAAATTGTTTGCATTTAAAATGTTCACTTTAGTTGAAAGCACTGATTTTTAGAAAGTCAAACTTTAATCTGAAAGACTTGCCTGTACAGAAATTAAACAGTTGTAGAAAACCCCCGCAAACTGGCATGTTTCAGACTTACGGTTATTTTGAAGAATTGAAGATCCTGTTGCCTGCCTCCCGGAGGAATTTGTGTCCACACGACGGCCGTCTGCACTTCCCGCTCATGACAGCAGAAACAGTGGCAGCTAGAGTTGGAGTGGATGCACTCACTCTCATGCAGCAAGTCCCCAGACTTCCCCGACTCTCTCCCGCGCACAGGACTCCTCCCCGTGGGTGACAAAACACGTCAATTACGACAAAATAGCTTCTCACACCACTCCCTCAAACTCATGTACCCTCGAACCCTCGTTCCATCATACCAAAACAAAATCTACCAATCATGTTCTCCCATATGTGTCTCGTCACTTACTATTACATAATACCCTTAGGGCAAAATCAGGCAAACCGAAAAAAAACGCGGGTAACAATAGATTAGGCACGGCTCCTAGCTGCGAAAAGGATAGACAAAAGAATTAAGAATGCGATGCATCCAGTGCGCCACAGAGCCTAGGTTACCTGTATTATAAAACATATGGTATAAGGGCTTTTAGAAGATGAGTCGAATTAACTCAGCCATGTGGTGTTTAAAGCTATTACAAAAGAAACACATTACTGAGCAACGTGGCTTCCATTGCCAGTCAGTTAACATTTGTAATTTGGCTTACATTTTATTTTGACACTGTTTATAAGTTGATTTTAAAAGAATTACGAAACTAAGCATTCTGAATGTGGGCTGGTAATAAAATCTAGGTTACTGGACCTAAACAACGGGCTGATTTGGAAAGAGTATTTTGTATTTAACTTTCCACATGTGGAATTTTACAGGTTAAAAAGGTATTGTACTGATGAATTTCAGCATTCAATGAAAACATGTGCATGAGATATTAGGTTTGAAAAGTATCTACGCATTAAACAGGCAATTTGCATCGTATTCATATCAAAAACATTAGGCAACGTTCAAACAGGGGTAACGAAGATTCAAGGTAATGAGAACTGGCACATAATACGGAGGATTCTGTTCTGTATAAGCGATGAAGTCTGACTACTTAAGAAGGATGCAACGAACCCCAAAACGCATTGCAATTAGCGATTAAAATCACCATACAACTCCAAAATGTCTTTTTGTTTCCCTTCATTAAACACACGAGTAATCTAAATCATTAATGCACATTTTGGAGGGAATTGCACGTCATTATTTAAATGACTAAATTGCTTCTTTAACATTATATCTGCGAATAGCTTAATGAACAATTTCGAATAATTATTCGATTTATCAAGCAGTTTCAAGCCTTTCTATGTTATACACGAAGAAAAAGAATAATCGCTGTCATGATAGCAGGCATTGTATAAAATACACTGGTACACTTCACTAGCCACATTGTGTTTGTAATAAGAATAATTGTTCATGAATGATGCCAAAAGCATGGCAAAGGTAAGAAAATTGCAACGGGACACATGTGTTTCAATTACAAGACGTTCGTTTTATTCCCTCTTAAACTTGATTATGTTATTTATTTGACGGGAAGCACGGAGAGTGAATTGAATTCACGACGTCACAGATACCCCTGTTATTCATTCTGCAAATGCTTGGCGAACAGTAGACTCATGAATTGCAACGTGTTGCGTAGCGTGGGAAATGACACTGCATGAATTATGTTTTCACATTATCATTGGGCCGTTACATTACCAGTCTATTCGGAAATACAACCTGGTGGAAATTAGATTTTTCTTTTTTATTTGTCACCCAAATTCTCATAAGCTTCGCATATTGACTATAAGATCTAGTATACATCTAGTACTTTGCAAACTAACATACTTGTTTGCCATCAAAAATTCAATTCAATGTTTTGATATCAAGTACAAATCTGTAGCGTGAATAAAATTAAAAGGCTACAGAAACCATGGATGATTTATTATACCCTGTTCAACCATCCAACGTTCCGTCTCAAGTCACAGAACTACAAGATTAACCATGTTAGCAGTTCGACAACATTGTCGGGCTACACGACCCCATAGTAGTCAAATTTATCACGTGACACTCGAACAGATGATTCCATGTATGCCTTTCCAAAATAGTCACGGGCATGGGCGGAAATCGCTCCCCGAAGGTGGAGGGGACATGTTTTTTCTCAAGAAGTAGCTGAGCGGGGGGGGGGGGGGGGGGGTAGTGATGGGATTTTGGGGAGGTGTTTTTTTTATCCCGCCCAGTCTCTGAAAATGCTCTCAGTGGGGGTGGGGGGGGGGGGGAGGGGGGGGGGGAATTTGATATTGTGTCCCCCCCTTTCCAAATGGTGGGGGGGGGGAGGGACGCGACCCCCCCGTCCCCCCCCCCCCCCCCCGGGATTTCAGCCCATGCAGAATCATATACTATATCATGAATTAACTATCTACAAATAGACAAATTGTTGTAACCAATTGAGATTGCGAACCGTGATGATGGTGATGGTGATGACGGTGATACAATGACGGCCCGTCACCTCTACCGCTACCACTCATTACGACCACCACATAAGACACGACTTTGCCACGATTCTTCAATCATATAGGGCCTGCGACAGGACATAGTCGTCATCTTTATGTACAAATCCAATGGCAGGATCCTGTGACTCCACCAGTCGCAGAATCGTACGACTGGTTGGATCGTGTCGTCTGCACTGGACTTAAGGCATAAACTTAGGTCGATATTTTCACTCATGATTAACTTTAAAATCGTCTTGGTGAATGTCTTGTACCCTTCTTTAGGAGAAAGGTGCTCGGATCGTGATGGGATTCTTCGATGAGGACATGGCGCGAAGAGTCTTCTGTGAGGTAGGGTGCATGACAGTCTCTTCATATTAAAAGAAACTCCTATAAAGATGTTGCGTTGTTTTCTTATCCATGCAATATATGTGTGTGTATGTGTGTATAGTACTTCAATTTTTTCAAAGTATGCTGTATATTTTGTGTCATTTTTTTAAAATATATAATATAATAGCTCATAGCGTCCACCACCACCCTCCTCTATGTTGGATCTGAATACCGAAATACTGTCCTAAAATGTTGTTCATTTAGAAAGTGCAACCTGTTAGATAGTCTTCTCATTATGATAATTGATTACTCAGAGGAAACAGTAATTTTCTCTTCAAAGAGCTAAAAGTTAAATATCCGGGCATGCAAACCATTCAGTGAACGTCTTTACTTCCATGTTTTCGGTCAGGTTTACCGCCAAGGTCTATACGGGATGCGTCACGTTTGGCTTCTTCCTGGCTGGTATAAAGCCCAATGGTGGCGGGAAAGCGACAATATGACGAATTGCACGGAGCAAGAGCTTGGGGAGGCAGTCAAAGGTTACATCGCCACTGATATACTCACACTGAGTGCGAGCGAGGATAAAACTATCTCTGGAAGGGTACGTTCTGTATGATCTTTCCTTATATATCTATTTTATTCGGATTTCATAAGTGAAACTTAACAAATATTGTGAAATGTGTATTTAGAATATTTTTCAGCTCCATACGTACCGGTTTAGACTGGTAAAAGTTAACTAAAAATCTGTGATCCTCAGATTTTCAGCCCCAAACCCAGGCTGATACGAATGAAAGTTTAAAAATTAACATAAGAATGACATAAATTTCATAAAGAAAGTCATAAAAACAAATATTACAAAAGTGGAAAAACAGCGGAGAGATAGATTCCGAAGAGAGGGAGAGAGAAAGATTAAGAAAGGGAGAAGAGCGAGAGGGATAAAAATGTGGAAATGATAGAGAGAATTATTAAACAATCGCCACCGACATACTCACGCTGAGAGCGAGCGAGGACAAAACAGTTTTTGGAAGGGTAAGTTCATGTTTGACTCCCTCATACCATTTCTCCCGGCGGGGGCCTTTTCATGAATAATGAACACAGACTTGAGCAATAAAATATACCAAAACAATTGACATCCCGCTATTAGAATACCATTTTTACTTTTTATGTGTGAGAATTCCTTACGAATTTCAATTTTCTCCACTTTGGCCCTCTTCACAAAAACTCTCAGCTTGTAAAATCCTGATACAAGTAGAAAATTATTAAATTACCCTCCAACTTTAATTTTCCTTTTCTTTTCCGTTTTTTTGTCGAGGTTTTTCTTTTTCTTTTATACGAATATTTATTGTCTGTATTTTATTGGTTTTAATAGCGTTTGATATAAATGTTGTATATTTGTTTTTACTTCAAATAACCCTTGCTCTTTTTCCTCCTTCAAATTTATACATTTATCACATAACTGGTCACCTAACAGTCCCCCACCGAGTATCAGGCCCTCTACGACGCGAAGCGAGGAGACAAGTACTCCGATTACCATGGTTACGCCTACGACGGAATCTGGGTCATGGCGCTGGCGATCGATCACGTCATCAAAATGTTCGAAAAGGAAAATGACACCGAGGCCTTCTTCGATTTCGAGTACGATGACGACAAGATGCTAAGTCACTTCAGCAAGGCTATGAACGAGACCAACTTCCCAGGCGTCACGGTAAGGATGACAGGGTTGATGATGACGATGATGATGATGATGACGTTGAATGATGACGTTAATGATGACGGTAATACGAAATTGACTTTAAAGGTTATGATGATAATATAAAGGATGAATATGAAGGGCAAGGTAAGGGAATGGCGATGAAAGTGATTTGTTTAGAAAAAATGCCGCTACCTACACATTCAAGTTGATGCGTTTTTTTATTAAAGAAAGCTTAAATGATGGATGAGAATGTAAAGCTAAACAGTTTTAATGAGCTTAGTGGCTCATGTAATTGGGCAGACTCTCGTTTATACATTAGAGCGTGTTACTACTACGAATGTAAAGTTGAATGTCACGAGTATCCCATTGTAACAGTACGCTGCATACGCGATTGTCTCACACCCAATTGGATATAAAAAAAAAACGAACAGGCACATTTCACGTCACAATCAGTCACAGTCGTGACGATCTAAATTTTCGAGTGTTCATATTATCCCAAAATATCACATTGGGTTGTGTTTTTGTTAATCTGTCTCAGGGAGTGGTTCAGTTTCGAGAAGGTGAGAGACTTGGATGCACCATGCATAAGCAACTTCAAGGTAAGCCCGCGTCAACATATTTTTTCTTGTATGTTTGTTATAGGTATTTTTTGAAAAAATGTACCGGCTCTTAGAAACAGTTTTCATGAATAGTGAAATTAAGCAATCACCAGAAAGCCGATGCCTGTATAGCTTTCAATGCACATTAAATGTAGCCTATAATATAAATGGATGTAAGTAATAAAGGAGAACCAATGATATCCAAATAACGTCGAAATACATCAATGAAGAACCTATACAAACATTAAGCACACTCACTTAAAAAAACTCAAATAAGCGCCACATGTGTATTTATATAACTGCAGCCTAACATACATGTATGCCACTAGAGCATCTATCTAACTTATGGATTTTATGGTTTATGAATAATACTTACTTTGAAGTACAGACAGACAGACAGAACTGCAGACAGAATCCTGGCCAAATTGTGTCGTCTATGCTGGCCTTCATTAAGTGATTATGTAATTAAATTAATGTAATAAATTATGTAATTATGATGGCACTGTCTTTTCTTTTTTTATCATTAAAGGAATCAAAACATAAGGGAAAAACTGAATAGGAACAATAAAGACAACTTACAATATTAACAAACGATTGGGACAATCACAATATGATGGCACTACTTATTTTTTAATGATATTGCGAATGCTTTTCTCTTCGTATTGTTAACAGATGGAGAGTTAGTGAAAGTTGCCGAGTACTACGCCATTACTGACTCGCTAAACCTCTCTACTGGAGGACAAACATTTCAATGGGAAGGTAATATTGAAGAATTGAAGGGATATTTTTTCGTAGCGCTGATGGGGTTGATGATTGTGACCTGCAAGCTGACAGTTTTCATAGTGGTGGTGATGATGATGTCAACGATAACGATGTTGATGATGATGATGATGATGATGAGGAGGAGGAGGAGGAGGAGGAGGATGGTGACAATGATGACGACAATAATTATGATGATGATGATGACGATGATTTTGACGACAATAACAATAGGGAGAATGACGATGATATTTATGATGACGATGACGATAATGAAAATAATGGTGATGAAGATGATGGCGATAGTTTAGAATCGGTTGCCTTGACAATATGCTCAGATGACGTCACACTTCGGTACTCTATAACTGGTCCCTTTTTTCAGGAGACGGTCCTCCAGCCGATATGCACACCGAGGAGATCCTGTACTTGCATGTCTCCATCATAGTCTTTGTTGTACTGGCTACCATAGCAACGGCTGGTATCATCATGGCTGTTGGTTTCCTAATCTTCAACATGAGCAGTAGGAACCAAAGGTAACCATGGAAACAAGGAATATTGTTATTATTTTTATATCATTTTTTGCTTCTCTCTTTTTTTTTTTGGGGGGGGGGGTGCTTTAAATATAAAAAAGGAGCAGAGAAATTTGTTTTGTTCTTCTTACATGGTTTAGCCATGCAATTCGCTTTATCTGAAAGAATCATTGTATTGAGAGTGAAGTTTGATATTTCTCTCATGTTGCATTCGTACATATCTTTATAAATCATCATAACATGCAGCAATAATTATGCTAATTTGAAGATCAAAGGTTAGATTTAAACCTTTTTGAAGGTTTAGTGACTATAGGTGTGTTCCTTATGAAATAATTACGTACAAAGTATGACTTAAATAAGGGGACATCCAGCCCTATTTAAGATGAAGTTTAGACATAGTGGATAGTAGTGGTAACGTCTACGTCTGATTTTAGCATCATACGAAGGGATACTTCCAACTGATGAGTTCGTGATCATTCCCTCTTTGATTCAAGGTACATCAAGATGTCGAGTCCTTTCCTCAACAACCTCATCATCATGGGCGGCATCCTGACTTACGGCAGCATCTTCCTTCTCGGACTCGATCACGGAATGGTCGGCGAAGACTCCTTCAAAGTCATCTGCACCGTGAGTTCTTTTAGGTTTTCCACCCTAAAAATCACAAAAGTAGTGAGATTGCATTATCTGTGCACCTTAGGCTGATTTATGCTGCTCTTGATGGCATTACCATGGTTACGTAGGACCCCTGTTGCCTTTTATAGTGGTTATTACTGTCTTTAAACACTCATAAGAGAGTGGTGAAATATGATACATGTCTTGTTGAATGCTAAAAATGTTACCCACTGCGGATATAATTGCTAGTGATATTTATTTGTCTCGCAATGTAAGGTCCACAAGGAATCTAAAAGATCACGACGTTTCGCCCGCCGCTGCAACACTTTGCCAGGTGTGATAAACAAAATGTACAAATCCTCGCTTGCTACATTTTTGTATCACACCTGACAAAGTGTTGCAGCGGCGCACGAAATGTCGTCATCTTTTTAGATTCCATCTTGACCTTACATTGCGAGACAAACAAATATCCCTAGTCATGTTTTGTTTGTTTGTTTATGTCTGAAGGCTCGAGGTTGGTTCCTCTGTATCGGCTTCACACTGGCCTTTGGCGCTATGTTCAGCAAGACCTGGAGGGTGCATCGCATCTTCACCAATATCAAGATGAAGAAGAAGGTAAGGACAGAGACCTACCGCTATCTCCCTCTACCCTTTCCCCACCCCTACCCCACCCCTACCCCACCTCGCCTCACCTCCACCCTCCTCTCCTCCCTCATCTCACTCCCTTCACTTCCTTCTGTTAATCTATTCTCGTGATCAATGATTTATTAAGATCTTATTATTATTGATTATTAAATAGATCGTTCTTTGAAATGTATTCACAACTTTTCACCTAATCAATGCTAGCTACATCGTAATGCGTTGTCATTCGTAGTTAGTCAGTTTCAAATCTTTTATAGTTGTTGCTAGTTGGATAAACCTTTGGGGTTACCAATAGTCAGATAGTAACGTATTGTTTGAAAGACATACATCAGATGTGCATAGATTAAGAAAATGGTTAAATTGTTGTCCACGGATTGCTCTCTCTCCTTCTTAAACTTGTTATCCAATGAAAAAAGAGGGTCATCATTTATATGTTGGTACTGTAACTTCTTGCGAGGAAGGACATCACTATCTTGGATGAGCTACATCGTTCTCTCTGTGTAATTTATTTGCTTATGTCTAATAAAAATAAAATTATAATGATTATTGACAGAGTGGCAATTTCAGTTCTTGTTAAGAGAAGAAAGAATTCATAAGCTAACTCGTGATTTTGTTTCCATCGCAGGTGATCAAGGACCACCAGCTTTATGCCATCGTCGGCGTTATGCTCGTGGTCGACCTCATCATCCTCATCACCTGGCAGATCGTCGACCCAGTGGAGCCCCGTGAAGTCCAGCTTGACTTCAGGGTGAGCTCATTAACTCGTTAGGCGCGGAAAGTGAATTAGTTCACGTGTCATCAACGCAAGTAAAATATAAATAATGTACATGTTCCCCCATAGTTGGTTTATGTGCAATTAGTGGTTTGATAGTTTGTTTGCTTTACATGTAAATATTGCAGGAGGAGCCAACCGGACGTGACGTCATCCTAATTCCCGTGATGCTGAACTGTAAGAGCAAGAAGACGATGATTTGGCTGTCCATCATCTACATCTACAAAGGAGTCCTGATGGTAAGATTGCGTGATGCTCTCTTGTCATCTAAGGGATGGTGTGTTTTCCCCCGGAGGAGGGGAAGGGGGGGGGGGGGGGGGGGAGGAGGAGGGCGGTGAGGTGGGGGCGCAAAACTACACAACGCTGGCTCTTTTGAAGGGGACCTGTGTATAACTTGAGATAGCATTTATTAAAGAGACGAACTTTCTACCATTCATGAGCCGCGTTGCTCTCCTCTTCCTAATCGCAGGACGTGGGGTCCAAGTGGACTGATACAAGAGGCTTGGTTCAGGACAAAGTCTGTTTTAGAGCAAAACTGATCACTATTCAGCCTTCAAATTGGCAACGTTATTTTTTAATGAGGTATAATACACGAGTCATAAAGTAAATCATAATTTAATCATTAATAGCATACAAACACATTCAATTTATAACTTTAAATGCTAAATCAAACAATTAATCAATCTTGGACATAAATTTATGTTTCTTCATTTGATGAATCTCTTAGTTTGGTTGAAAGCTGATATTAAAAGTTAGAGCCCGAAATCAGATTACTATATGTGGTATTTGGTCTCGAAAAGATTACTCCTTTTATGAATATTTGTGTCTGCAGATTTTCGGTCTGTTCCTCGCTTGGGAGACGCGGCACGTCAGCATCCCCGCCCTCAACGACAGCAAGTATATAGGGATGAGCGTCTATAATGTGGTCATCATGTGCGTGCTGGGGGTTTCCCTCTCCTTCGTGATCAAGGATAACCCAAACGCCTCCTACGGCCTGGTCTCTACATTCATCCTCTTCTGCACAACCATTACGCTCTGCCTGGTCTTTGTGCCAAAGGTGAGGACTCAAAACCCCTGGGCGCCGTTGTATAAAACTTACCATTAATGCTAACTCTGACATCAGTGGCAACTACCAAGGTAACATCGCTTGACAGGTTGTTGACTCAACTCGAATCAAATCGCTCGCTTGAATCAATTTCAAGCTTTCCAGAAAGGTTGCCATTCTCATTAAAGTTACGATCAAGGGTTAGTTTTATGCACAGGGCTCTCGGGTGCCAGACACTCTAAATGACGAAAATGCCTCACGAGCGCATAATAATATTAATGCTTATATTGTGATAAGAAAATTGTCGACGGCACATGAATAGCAGTGTTATGATACTGCTTGTTGTGATAGTGGTAATTGTATTGCGGGTGATTAACTCTTTATGCCATGTATGACTTTTCTCCAAAGTGAAACACACACAGAACACAAAGAAACTATTCATCTGGCATACAGAGGATCAAAATATTTGAAAATATAGAGAAAGGAAAGATGACGAAATAAATGGCGCAAAAGGGAAACGAAAATGAGGCTGAGGGCACGAGCGGATAAACGTTGGTTTATTTGTATTGCAGTACGGGAAAGGTTTAGTAATTATGACTTGAAAAGAGTAACCATGGTGATGATGGAGTGTCTCTCACTGGATAAGTTCATTATGTTGTTTTGATTACGTTGATTAGTATAGAGGACATACAGCACAGACCAATACTAACGTGACTTACATGACTCATGTGTCTTTTATAATCATTATAATATAGTATATATAGGACAACATATCAACCCATCTGAATCATGTGGTCATGCAAAATATTAGGTGAAGAAGCAAGTGCAGTCGACATGATTACGTCAAAGGCCTCGCAGACGACACAACAATTTTGCGACGAGTCTGCAATTATTATAAGGGCGTACTGTACGACTGAAAATGTGACGTCACATTCTTGTACAAATTCACTGATCGGCTCCAGTGATTTAACCAGTCGCACAGTCGTACAATCTATCAGATAGTGTCATCTGCCGTGTCCTTAAACATGTTTTCTTTTTTATAAAAATGTATGTTTTTCGTCTCCAAGGTGATCGAACTGCGCATCAACCCCAACGCCAATGAGAGAATCCGAGTTGTCGGAACTCTAGACAAGACAAGGACCTGTTCGACAAACGCTGGTACCATGGACTCAGAGTCGCGCCTCCGAGGACTAGCTATTGAGAAGAACGAACTGAGCAAGAGGCTCTCTGATGTAAGTACCATGGACCCATTGCAATCAATAGTAACTGCCATGGTTAGCACCTGACAGCCAAGGAATTTCAAGGTTTCCGTAGAAATTGCCATTGGTAGCAAAGTTACCATCAACATGATCAATGGTAAATTTTAATGAAACAGGACCCTGGTGTAGCCCGTCCCTTTTCCAGATCACCACAAAACCATCGAAACATTGGCAAAACATATAAAGAAGTGTTAGCAAGCTGTATATTCACAATTTGAAACTGATACGTAGTGTAAAATTCAAATAATGCACGTAAACAACGTCTGATTAATAGTCTTTACCTCAGGCTCTTTGCAGTTTGTGTTGAAATATCTGCTTTATTGATTAACCTGTTTATTAAATTATAAAACGCATTATGAAAAAAAAAATGTTCTACAGAAGGAATCATCTCCAAGTTTGGTAATTACTCATAAACTTAGGATTTCACACACGCATAATAACCACTCAGATACTGTAACAAAGACTAATACTTTTTTCGTAGTACGAAAAAAGTCGGTAAATTTAACGGCTGAATTTGTTTTACATATACAGAAAGCTTCAACATGCTATATTCTTATAAATGGTCTTGAATCACACTTTCTTCAATTTACGATCGTGATAGACGATTTCAAATTTTAAGCTTGCAAAAGGGACGGACAATCTTTAAAGTGCCAATCAGTCTACTTCTCATTTGGGGTTTAAGTGTATCTTTTGTGCCAGAATGCAACAATGGCACTTAAAGCCTATTAATCCTTTCTATAGCAGTCCGAATGTTTCTCAAGAGGCTTTGTGTGTCTAACTTTAATGCAAAAATGTTGGTGGCGCAAAAAGAATTAACAAACATTTGATGCATTTGATTGATGATAGTGTAAAAAACAAATGTATCTTACTTATATCAAGCTTATATGTACGCATTGAATGAGCCTTACATGGAGTTTCAAGTTGTTCGGGTACACCGACATCTTCTCCCGTCAACCAGGCTTTTTCGGGTGGTTTGCTTTACACTGCCCTCCCTTGACAAAAATCAGCAAGTGACAAAACACCAAACGTTGAGTTATTTATGTTTCTAGATTGTACCCAGCTTTCAATGCATACCGGCAAAATATGGAAAAATTTAAGTATGTATCGTGCTATGAGGTATTCTAACGTAATGTTGTATTGCATATTATGTCAATGCAAATTACCAACATACTTTACTCAAGAAGAAAAGTCAAATTTGTTACTTGCGTACATTTGTCAAAGTGAAGCAGTATGTAGGATTAATTGCAATGATTTATCTTCCGATGTGTACAGCAAAGATTGCACCGGAAGATGAAGCATTTGACGCATTTATTTAATGATAACTTTAAACCAAATGTATCTAACGTATATGGAGCTATATTTACGCATTGAATGTGCCTTATATGGAGTTTCAAATGATTTCGGTGCACCACGTCTGACTGGGTAAGCTGTAGATAGGCTCCCATCATAATTCATTATGCATTAGTAATGTTGCCTCTCTTGATGAATATCTCTGACTCTAACTGAATATTCATGAGTATCTAAATGCATATTTAAAAGTTGATGCATGATGGGAGCCTTAGTGCTTACCGTTTGACTTCCATTATTGATCTCCTGTAATGTACAGCAAGCCAAGGTCGTCAAGGACCTCGAGACGGAATACATGAAGATCGCACCGGAAGACGCGCCGCTGCTGTTCAGTGACGAGTGGTCCTCAGGATTGGACAACTCTACCATGTCAGCCCGGTCGAGGGGTAAGAAAGCCCCCCCCCCCCCCCCCCCTCCTACGCATCACCTCCCACCCAACTACCCCCACCCTCTTTCCCAGTACTCCTGAGAAGAAACCAACTATTACAACCCATTACTCCCCTCAAAAAAACAAAACAAAAAAACATAAATTAGCTGGGCATCTTTAAAGTAAAAGGGGCCGACATTTATTTTTTGAGACTTTTTTAAACTTAATACTTTTTTATTTTTATTATAGAACGGAACGAAGATTCCATTATGAATTGAAAAAAACACATAAAAAACATAAGATATAGAGAAATAATATTGCCAATTTGACGGGCAAAATGTGATTTTACCATTTCCAGCGCTCCTTTTGCTTAGACAAAACATTGCAAAGGTAAAAACTGTCACTAAATGACAACAACATGTTCACTTTATGCTGAAATGCATGTTCTTTGATGTGATGCTTTTTTTTTTTTTTTTTTTTTGGGGGGGGGGGGGTGATAGTTGATAACACAAAGTTATAGCCCCAAAACGACATTGTAACTGTTTGTAAAATAGGACAAAAAATGAATGTTTCAGCTCCTTTTCGAAAGGAAACAATTAACTTCATTACTTTAGATTTTACAGCGTCCTGACCAATCGTTTTCTTATTTCTCTTTTTATCTGTTTGAACAGCTGAAAGTAATAAAACAGCGACCTCTCCCGTCAGCGTCACGTTCAACGTTCACTCATCGAAGATCAACCACACAAAAGAGTAAGTAGCAGCGATAGCAATATATAACTCTCTGTGTGCCAGTCGTCAGTTTTATCACCAATAATACACACAAATCCCATTGAGCTTCTTTTTGTGTGCCTCAGGAAGGGTTAACACACTGATTCTCTATCGACTCTCAGTGCATCGCTTATGATAAACACACTCGAGGGTTAAACCCGCTATACGTGCAATAGTTAGTTATCAACACGTTCAGGACCAATAAGCCATTTCGTAGTTGCAATGTGCGCATGAGCAGATTATTGCTGGTACAAATGACCTCAGGTCAATCGAACCACTCACATAGTAAAATGAATATTCATTATATGGTCAATTACCTTCATACCCATTACCGTGCAGATACGAGAACAGCTATTCAGCTCTGAGATGGTAGTGAAAGAACGTTCCACCTAGTGCATCTGTATATATTGCTGTTATGAGCACGCTGTAAAATGTCTTTACATCCATCACCCAACACTGCTTCAAGAACAAATCCCAGTCTGCATTCTCGTAGTATTTGATTCAGTGGATTGTCCGATCATGGTGTAGCTATGAACTGGCTTATTGCGCCAACTAAGTAGTCAGGTGTACAGCTTTTGATATCAAGTATGACAATTAACCCGTTGTGTCCCAGAACAAATAGCGCTCTATGCGATTTATGTATATAATACTTATGAATAGATACACATGTGGCAGGTTAAGAATTAAAGATGAATTATTCATGAAATGGAGAAGCATAAACTTCTACACGAGATGAATCAAGTTTTGTCGATTTATGATAAATTTAAGATTTGTAATGATGGGTTTGAGTGAAAGAAATAAGGAGAAATCTTTAAATTTGCCACACGATAGAAATGTTTAAATGTATCTTCTGCTCTAGAAGTTTGCACGTAGGTAATGCTCTTAATTGTGTCGTTTTTCGTGTTGATTCTAAATTAAACGTATGTTCCGTTTTACCAATTTGATAATTACAGTAGTTATATGATTGTGTCCTGTCGAAGAATTTATCACCATCTCTTGTTTTGAAAAGGACGCAAATAATGTAATTCAAAAATAAACTTAATTTATGCGTTCGGATGAATTGAATGATGAATACGTCATAATGGTCAAAACTAGTACAGAAACAATTATTTGATAAGAAGCGTTCTTGATTATGCTGCTCGTAAAAATAGTAATATCATCATCATCAGTAGCAGTAGCAGTAGTAGTAATAGTAGTGTTGATTGCAGTAGTAGGACTGAAGTGGTAATACCATTATCATCAGTAGCAGTACCAGTCATGCCAGTAGTAGGAACAGTATTGTCGATTACAGTAGTAATACTGTAGTGGTGATATCATTAGTACGGCTAGACGAATGGATATGTCAACAACCATTAGAATAATTACATTAACGATCCTTATGACAAATCATTGGACCAACTTTGGATAATTATTCTGATGAGCGCCTCCTTCCATCGTGTAAATAGAAAGCAAAATTATGAAAACATAATGCAAAAATACGCAAAAATATATGCAAAACATATTTGCATTTTGATTTGGGGCCTATGCATTTGAATATTTCATTATTGCTGTTAAAATGCTTTCCATTGCAAAACACAGGCCAATTTTAAAAACAATGATGTGATGTTATGTTTTTGCTTATTTCTTTCAATTACGTTTCTTCCTTTATTTTCACGTCCCCTCTTCTTTCTCTTCGTTAAATTTATGTTTCTAACATTTTGTTGTTGTTAGTTCTTCAATGGAAGTAGGTTTGTTTCCTAGTGTCAGTCCCATGTGTCTCATATTGTGTCTTGTTTGTGTTGTGCATGGATCGTAAGTCCACGCCACACTTTACTACTCGACGTGAACCACAGAAACATATTTCCACGCGATGGGCTACCATAATATGTTTGATGGGGTGCTGAAGAGGAGGAGGGTGGGGGGGGGGGGGGGGCGGCTGTCACAATTTATAATAAATCTTGCTAGCTAGGCTATTTATCAGCGCAATTTATAAACAACAAAATATAAAGAGTTTCGTCCAGTTAAGAATAGTGCTTGGGAATTAATACAAAACAGATTTTCTTAGCATAGTTTATGATTCCATGATGACAATCGCGATTGAAATAATTTTCCTAATGTGAAATCATCAACACAGAAAATATTCATTATGTTTGTGCATTTCATTAGACACGTTAAAGAATCATTTACGAAACAAAAGCAATATCAACATCGCTGCGACAAAGCTAGAATAGATTGCTCATCTGTCTATAAAAGGAAATAATTTTTGATCTGGTTTTGGAAAGATGAAGAAACCAAAATATTACCCATCTCTGTACCAATCGCTGAAAACTACACGTCACCATAGCAATAGTAATTAAAAGCATAAACAAACCATTGCCCAGCCTGCATGACCTTT
>OZ022596.1:16893673-16943874 GCA_963669155.1 Arbacia lixula
ATACAAAACAATACACTTGAGAAAATCAAAGACGAAGACCTCCAAGAAATAAAGCACAAGGCTTGCGTAATGTTGCGTAACCTCTGAACAGAGTGTCAAACTTTTCAAAAGATGCGAGACATTCAAAAGAAATGGCATGAAATGCTGTTCTGCTGTGCTGTTCAGCGGTTGTGTGTCAGTCAACATGGATTTCGTGCAGAAAAGGGGGGGGGGGGGGGGTGGCAAAATGATCCTACCCCCTCTCCTCAAGTCAGAATAGGGGGTAATGCTTTAAATCAAAATCTACACCTTAATGACGTCATCAAAATGCATAACACATGTTTCAGCTGCAAGATATTAAAATCTGAGAGAAAAAATGAAACCAGATTACTAAGGTACGCTGAAATGTAAAAACAGTTCATGACGTGATAGACGAGAATTATCTTTTTCATTTCACTCGGCAATATACTGACATCACAGTGTTTTTAAGAGTTAAATGAGGCATGGAATGATACTTATATTTCCGGCTTTTTCAGAATATTGAATACAAATTGGGGCCATCATCCATTCTGAGGAGATATGGCTGATGTAAGATGACATGCTTTTCACAATATTTGCACATAGGAACGTAATATTAATCGTCTTGCTATGAACTTCATTCATCTAAATTTAATGAGACATAGATTATCAAAATCACTCTTTGATGACATCATAATGAGATGATATTGAAAAATTATGATGATATTGAAAAATTACATATTGAAAAATTACAAGTGAAGAAAATTTCAATAAAAGTGATTTATGCAATTGGGGTTGTCTACAGTAATAGGTACATTTCTGTTACATTTACTGTAACATTTGCATCTTTTAAATTCCATTTTTTTTGGTCTCTTAAATTAAGCAGCCGAAAATAATAAAATATCAAAGAAATGTATTGATTTGCACTTTACAAGGTTTTGTACGCTTCAGAAAATTTGCGTGTACAAATTTGCTATAGCATTTTGGTAACAGGACAGACAAGTCAACACACTCGTTTGCTGTGGCAAATTTGTACAGGGCAAATTTTCTGAAGTGTACAAAACCTAGTAAAGTGCAAATCGATACATTTCTTTGATATTTATTATTATTGGCTGGTTTATTTAAGAGACAAAAAAAATAATTGGAATTCAAGAGATTTATGCAAATGTTACAGTAAATGTAATATAAATGCACCCATTACTGTAAACACGTCATTTGCAAAAATAGAGAGAAGAGTATCACATGAGAATACATCAATTTCTGCGCGATATGAATCCATTTGAAGCATTTAATAATACATATTCCCTTAGTAACTGTTTTCCAAATCAAAATAAGAGTTACATGATGATTTAATCTTCAAAAAGGCAACGCGCTGAAAAAGTTGTGATCAGAGCTTCGCTCTTGAAATTGGCAGAATTATTGCCCTATACTGTATGATTTTTACTTAAAGTAAATTTTTATGCTAATTCCAATTCATAATAAAAATAGGACTTACAAAAAAAAAAGGTTTTGCCAATCAAAAAGCAAAATGGTGTTCAGTTCTGTTCAGAAAAAGTCTTTGTCTCGAACATTAGCCGTAAAACAACTACCGGTACTAGGCAGTACTAGATCGGTGTGACTCTGGGAAGTCCACTTTGTTCTTCTACACTGTTCACACTGCTTCTTCCCGTCATCTCACTTGTCTTCAGATGGATAGCGCGAACATGCCTCTGCATGCCCGCTTTTTGCAAGAAACGTTTTAAACAGAACTCACACTGAAACGGTTTGATTCCTTTCACATGTATCGCGGCTATGTGTCTCTTCAGTCCTGCCTTCTCAATAAACCCCTTCTCACAAAACTTGCATTTAAACGGTTTATCACCGGTGTGGATCTTCAGATGGCGTTGCAGGTGTGTCTTCCGGATAAAGACGCGATCACAGGTGGTGCATGTGAATGAGCCCTCTCCAGAATGGATGCGAATGTGTTCATTAAAGTACTGCTTCACACTGAAGCTCTTATGGCACTGTTCACACTCGAATGGTTTCACATCGGAGTGGCGCTGCGTGTGAATCTTCAGGGCCTGGCTGCCGGAGAAAGCTTTCCCACAGACCTGACACCGGTACGGACGTTCCCCCGTGTGAATGCGTCTGTGCTTGCGGTACTCCGACCGCTGCTTGTACGCTTTCCCGCAGAGCTCGCAAACGAACGGCCGCTCTCCCGTGTGAACGCGTTGGTGCGTCGTCAGTGAGTCCCTGTGAGAGAAAGCCTTATCACAAACCCCACACAGATACGGCCGATCACCGGTATGCGTTCTCATATGACTCGTTAGCTGTCCCTTCTCAGCAAACGTTTTGCTGCAAAACTCGCAACTGTAGTTCTTTTCGCCTGTGTGGGTGCGCATGTGTCGTCTCACGTACTCTAACCGTGCAAACGTCTTCCCGCAAACCTCGCATTCCAGCTGAACCCCGCTGTGCGTCTTGGCATGTCGTTGCCGCGCTGTGCTGCTCTTGAAACCGCGCTTGCAGACCGGGCACGGGAACGGGGTATCGTCGGAGTGAACCCGGCTATGAACCTTCAAGGAGCACTTATAGTGGAATTGTTTCCCACATTTGTCACATCCATATCGCAGCTCCTCCCCGTTAGTGCAGGATGCGATGCTCTGTAGTGGTTCTTTGCGCGTTGATCCATTGCATGGCGAGAGAGCTGGCGCCGTCCACTGTTCATCACTTCCTTTGTTGCGGTTGGGCAGCGCCATTGCCCCTTCACGATCCCTACAGGGCGAACTTAGCAGGATGGGCCCTAAAAACATTGGGGACACAGATTGAACACATTTTATTTTCAGGTTGATAAAGAAAACTGCCTTTCTATATTACATATATCTCTTATTCTCCACATTAGGGATAAATACAAATACATGTATTGCATAATTTTGAATAGAATATGAGTTGCAGACTTGTCAAAAACAGTGAATGGGCATGAAATGTTTTGGGATTAAATATTCATGAGCATTCTTTTGGGTTAACAGCATTGTGTTAAGTTCCTTCCCCCTCACATCAGATACAAATTCATATTCCTCATTGGAGAGAAGCGCTACTCTGACAAACCTCAGACAAGCTTTGGGGTTACCGTTAGTAACGTATTGTTTGATACGTCCATTCATTAGTCAGCAAACATACTGTCTTATTTTGTATTCACCATTGAAAATGTGGCTCAGCCTCCACAAGGCAAAACTGAGTCGCCTTAATGAAAGGTTTCTTTTTTTTTGTACCTGTGTTTGCGTCCAATTCTTGCCATCCAGTGTCGTCCACTGTATGGTCAGTGTCCACCCCATGGTCAGCCAGCCTGCTGTCCTGTTCTCCATTGACCGTTGTTGCCCAACCACTGTCCATCTCCTCCTCCTCCTCCTCCTCTGAAAGAGCCCCATTCTTTGAATGTTCCTCTAGGATGTCTACACAGGAGAAAATGAAAAGACAATTATGCCCTACTCTGACAAAAGGAAGCAACTAACAAAAGAGACTTTTCCTGTAAATAAGCAACATGTGTCTATCACTTTCATTGGCAGCAGTGCAACACTACATCATTTTACATTGAATATCTCGCAGCAAGATGAACATTTCTTGTCCAGATTTTGGCCATGTGTAGGGAATGCTGGGTATAATCTAAGAGCACCAATAAC
Source organism: Arbacia lixula (assembly GCA_963669155.1). Taxonomy (NCBI): domain Eukaryota; kingdom Metazoa; phylum Echinodermata; class Echinoidea; order Arbacioida; family Arbaciidae; genus Arbacia; species Arbacia lixula. The sequence continues at coordinate 16,897,327 of OZ022596.1, forward strand.
CCAGATTTGAGTGATTTGTCACTTGCTTCATTTTATCAGTTTACTGTAACTCTAGGGCTTGTAATAAGGTGATTTAAATTAAAGTGCTAGAGACACTTTTTTAATACAGAATGCAAAGGTTAAAGTAGACTGCATTCAAATGCAGCCATCTCGGTTGTAGATGAAGATGGAAATCACTGAATGCAATACATTGTAATGTTAATGGATATCACACGGGGCCATGTTGCATAAAGGTTTTTAATTATTGTTACTTACCATCAATCCATGGTAACTACCATGGCAACAACCAATGAGCTCTCAACCATGCACCGTTTGCCATGGAAGTTACCATTGATGGTTAGTTACAATATTTGAAAATCTATCTGTCGCATAGCCCTGAGCCTTTTATCATTATGAGTGAGTTGGTTTCATGACGTACACTACAGCTCAAAGGAATTGGCATAGGGAAAGGGAAAGTGAAGAAAGGGAAGGAGCCGCAGTTTTGAACCGCGGTTTATTTTGTCCAGTTCAGCATGAAACATGATGCTTTAGCCTAAAATGCAATGTGTTTCATGCTGAACTGGACAAAATATAGTGCGGTTTAAAACTGCGGCTCCTTCCCTTTCTTCCCTTTCCCTTTCCCTATGCTAATTCCTTTGAGCTGTAGTGTAAACCATGACAAGGACTTGGTCCCTGCAAATGAATATTGACCTAAACTCCTGCTGCTACACCATGGATGGTATTCAAGAATGAATCTTAAGTCTTCTCTTAAGTTTTCCCCTAAGTCTCCAACTTAAGAGATGCCTAAGAGAGCAAGAAATTAGTATTCCAGAATGTCCTCTTAGGACTCTCTTAATGTAAATTAGGGAGGGGCAAACCCACTCAGCTCAGGCACCCAGTGTGCATTTATTAGCCAATGGAGGGAAGTGTTTCATTTATGAACAGCCAATCACAATCACAGCATCTCATCGGAACCTTTCCCTAGGATTGATCCTAACTCTGTGGTCGCGCAACTACCGGTATGTGTGTGCACATTTAACATGTACGCGCCCTTATGCAGAAAAATGTTGCTCTTTTTTTATTGCATGTGTTATGAATGGCTTCGCCAGGGGGAAGTTCTCTCCCAAGTTTTCTCTTCAATCCTCTCTTATGCGCATTGTGTTAAGAAAACTTAAGATCGTTCTGGAATACCACCCCATATCTTCAAACCCAGGCACACAGCCATCGAAGCCTGTAATGATGATTACCAATCTAGCTCTTCACTCACCAAGCTCTTCACATTTGATGACAACCATGCTGTTACAAGGTGCATTCCCTGATGAGTCAGCTGACTGGTCACATGATGAGGCAACGGGTGAATGGTCACCTGACACATACGAATAGGCTGATGACTGGTCACCTAGATCAAAGGAAAAGAATCTTTGTTAGCTGACCCATACCGGAATGCATTGAGATGAAATGGGAATTGTTTTGTTCTGTTCTCATCTCTGGGATTTTGATAGGGATTTTCCTCATTTTTTTGGTTTCTTTGAACAATGAATTAGCAGCTTAACTTGGTAAAATTGGATCAGGATTAGGATACGGACAAGAACAGTGTTAGGGTTGGTGTAGGGTACGGTTTAGCAAGTTATATATTTTAGATTTTAGAGCAGTTTTGTGGCCCGTTCATAGCAAATAACAGCTTTCTGATCGCACACACAAATTCTCAACTACAACTCAGGTTTAAATGGCTCTTCAGGATGCACTGCCATGCTCAATAGTACACAGGTCTGATGAGGTATCAATTCCCAGCTAGACTTATTTTTAGCCTCCCATATTTGTGGAATGGCTTTCTTCCACTTAGATAATGAGCAGCACAATTCTGTCTATGGATAGGGACAATACACAACAGGCTATAGATGATGAATGAATTAACCTCTTTGGTTAATGCAGTTACTAATTGTTGTCATGCTAATTTGATCGGGTTCATGAAGCCTGAAAATCTAAACTGAGCAATGGGCGCGGGCTGATCATTTTTACCTCCTGTCAGTGTCAGTGGTTCTTGCTTGATTTGAGGATGATACCGACCGTATCCATCGCCAGCATCATGATCCATGGTGGCCATCTTGCGGCAGGATTATAGCACCGTAGCAGCTCAAGTAGTCAGGATCTGTCAGCTCAGCAGAATCACCAGCCTCATCATTTAATGTCCGCTTCTGTGCCAATTGGTAGTTATTGCTGTATGAACCATGCGGAAAGAAAATTTTCATCAATGAGATTGAATGATTATCTCGTGATCCTGACATATGCCTATGCGGAAATTAAATTGTTCTATCAGACAGGTTAATTATTGACCTGCAGGCAATCCTGTACAATAGGGGACCAGGGTATCCCACTAATTTTATGAATTTTAACCCTAAACCTAACTCTGACCCAAACCCTAACCCTAACCCAAATTCTGAACCTAACACTGACCCTAACCTTAACCCTAGATAACATTTTCGCTGCTTAATTCGTCAAAAAAGTTATTTCTAGATCTAGGTCACTTTCTGCCGACGACAATCAGTGCAGTGTTCCCATTTGCGTGCATTATAAATGTGCGATACTGCCTGGTCTCTTATTGTACGGGATTGCCACTTTTACCATATGTTTGTCTTATAATATTGATATCCTGTATACCAGAATTACCAGGTCAAAGCAGCATAGCTAGCCTGGCAAAGCTAAGTTACAGTGCAGAGTCTCTACAATACGTGTCCCACGTGTTGACTTCTGTGTTGTGGTTTCACACAATCCGAGACAAACTAGAGGAGAGAATGAATATGGCAGAACAGTACGAGCTCAATGAGCTATATCTATCAACAGATAATACACGCGAGCTCACGTAGCATAAACATTTCAAAAGAGATGATGAAGTGCTACCTGCATGCTTTTGTTTTGCTTCCGAAATTCAGGTCGAGTGGTACGCTTTCTATACGGCTCAGTCAGTGCATGCACACACACATGAACCTGCCGCCGAATATGGGCCTAGCGCGGCCGCGCCGAGGCCGCGCCGGGCCGGGGCGTGTGATCGACATGGCGCGCGGCGTCCGTGACCTAATGGATTGAACGAGGTGACCGGTGTTTTGTTCCGCCAACCGATAATTATGTCCATCGGGACTTTACAATATGTCATGCATAATTATATTCCCAATAACATTTCAGTTTTCGCTGATTAACTGGTAGTTTTGTCAAGAAGTGTATGGTACGTAGTTCAAGGGAAAGTCCAACCTGATGTTCCAACAGTTAATTGGTTTCAATAAAAAGAGACACATGAAAGAAACATAATCAAAGCTGCTTAGTTTGACGAAAATGAAAAGAAGGAAAAGAAATTTGTATATAGATTTTAGGTTTGCAGATTTAATCAGTCAAAGGGTGTGAAGAAAGTTACGTTTTGTGACGTCACCTGCATCTGAGACACGCTTCTATGAAAAAGATTTACTCCTTCATCAAAACGAGAGAGAAAAAAAGTGATACGGGAGAGCACATTGCAAAGTGACGTAATAATATATCCCTATTTAGACGGATTTTCGTCAAACCTTAATGTTTCTTCCATGTTTCTGTGCTTTTATTGAATCAAACTTGAACTTAATTCTGGGTGGAGCTATAGATGTGTCCCCGGGGATGTGTTTTTTTTTTTTTTAACCCAGATGGATCGACATGACGTACTACAGTGTATCAATCATTAAGAGCTAGCTCTGCCAGTCATGAATATTGAGTGGCGGAACATCGACTTGAGGGACGGACATCCATTTCTCTGAACATCTCTGCTATGACTACATTATGGGTAATGATATAGATGATTGTCATGATTTTACATAGCGAAGTAAGATCATATTTTGTTGAGATTTTGGCCTGGCAACATGGAAATGAAACACAGGATGGTTCTTTGGATTACTTATGAAAACAGACAGGTGTACAAAGTGTATAGGCCTACTGTTTCATCTTGCAGGAACCAGTTCTTCTGTAAACACCTCGTGTATATATCTATCTTCCCTGATATGTGTTCTCATTTTGATTCATCTATAGTTTTTGATTGATTGTTTGTTTCTTGTAATCAAAAGGAAATGTCTCTGTCGCGTCACTGCTGTACAACATACTAACAGGATGGCAGCAAAATCATCTCACTACGAATCACAAATACACACTACATTTAAGAGATTGTATGAAAATGACAGTGAAACACATGTTCTTATACATTTGTATGCATTTTATTGATACATATCCATGCACTAAGTACATGTGCAATATTTTACTTAAACCTAACAATTAACGCTTTAGGACTGTGCCTGTTCATCGACCGTTAGTCTTCTGTGTTGGATATACTGCATATGCATATACTTCATACAGAAGCAGCTTTTCAACTGGTTTATTACAGTACATAAGGCAGTAAGTAACAGTCATTTAAAAAATATATCCTTCTGGCCACTGCCATCATTATCTACATAAGTGAGTTCCAAAAGGGATTTTATCCACATTCCATCACGTTGCACTTTTTGATAGAAAAAAAAAACAACAACTTATTTTCGTCCATTGGAATGGAATCAACCATATCCCATTTACAAATTCTTGATGAAAATGTAAATACTTTGTGACATATACCATAAGGGAACGCCTTGTTGCTCACAGTTAGACTTTCAGGCTTCTTAAACCCCTGGTTCCATTAGGAAGTCAACATTTGTCATGGAACTGCAGTAATCAGAGAGTGGTTGCTTAATTGCAGAGACCGACTTTTCTCTCTTGGCTTAGAGAGATGCCACTGGCACAAGGCCCCTCGATATCATACGTCACTGTAAGCAAAAAGAGGAATTCATTCTGACACGCAACGTCAGATTGTGACAAGCTAGTCCAATTGATTGACAATTAGCGACCACCTCTACATAAGACCATATTTCGAGCTGTCTTTATAAAAAGTTTTTCCTTTCTAAGTGTCGTCAATTGAAAATGCACACAACTATTTTCTTCTCTTAAGGCATTGGTCTAAAGGCATTAGTCAGAGCACCGTAAAACCGGTAATTTTTGTGCAAACATTTAACTTTTTCGTGCTTTTCGCGCAACACAAAGCAAGCATGAATTTTGTATCACCGCAAATATTGAAACCATCCTGCTATCTTTAGCAGGTTAGACGCTCAGGTTTATCAGGGATTCTGCATTTATGAGCATTCAGCTGGTGAGTGTGATGCATGGCACTATGCACAGCCATCGTCTTTTTGGAAGCGTTAAATTCATGATAATGCTTTGTTCTGGGCTCTTTTGATGATTCTAATGTGCAGGGTGTCTTTTTTTAGTCACAAATATTTCTTGAGCGCGAAAATAACATCCCACTTATATGATGTAGGCATGCTGTACCGCAAACATTAATTCACACAAATATTGCCCGTTTTACAGTGTGCTATTGTCGTTCATGTCAACCTCAAATCTCCAAATTTAGCACAGAATCTTGAGTAGGAAGCAGAGCTGAAAATGACGTTTGCTATGAGATGTTCTGGATCTTCATCGACAGTGGAGATTTCTTCAATTGTCGCTTCCTTATACAGCCAGCTGTGGACAGAAGAGGAAATTGCATATTTTAGCTAAAAATCTTGATAAATAATCAAGATTTTCTGTATAATCTTGTGCAATATACCAGTATTATCTCTTTATTTCATCTTGAGACAGTGTGCCTGGGTCCACATGACCCTTGGGCAAGAGTGAATTACCTCACGTTTTAGGAACCCTGACCCTAATGCTGTCTCTTTCTGTCAGCTATGTTCTATTGAGTTGTGACCTTTGTTTAGTTATCCATGTATTTCCTATATGAATTTCTTATGTGCAATGTTACTTTTATGATAGAATAACTAATAATGATAATAATTATTATATAACAGGTGGGTGGTCTCTATATACCACATTGCCATTCATTCCTTCAGTATTCTACAAAGGTAATTTTCATAATATTTTCATCTCATCATGCAGAGCAAACAATGTGCTGACCTCACAAAATGATAAAGAGACCATCTGATTAAAGTACGACATAATATGAGTGAACTTCTGGTCAGTATCAATTCATCCATTCATCTATCCATCCATTAATCAATCTATCAATCTACCTATCCATCAATCCATCTACCCTTCTATCAATCCATCCATCCATCCATCCACCAATCCATCTATCCATCTATCGATCAATCCATCCATCCAACTATCCATCTATCCATCAATCAATCTATCCATCCATCCAACCATCCATCTATCCACCCATCAATCCATCAATCCATCAATCCATCCACCCATCCATCAATCCACACATCCACCCATCCATTCATCCATCCATCCATCCATCTATCAATCCATCCATCCCTCCATCCATCCATCAATCCATCCATCCATCTATCCACCCATCCACCCATCCATTCATTCATCCATCCATCCATCCATCCATCCATCCATCCATCCATCCATCCATCTATCAATCCATCCATCCCTCCATCCATCCATCAATCCATCCATCCATCTATCCACCCATCCACCCATCCATTCATTCATCCATCCATCCATCCATCCATCCATCCATCCATCAATCCATCAATTCATCCATCTATCCATTAATCCACATATCCACCCATCCATTCATCCATCCATCCATCTATCTATCCACCCATCCATCCCTCCATTCATCCATCCATCCATCCACCCATCCCTCCATCCATCCATCCATCAACCATCTATTCATCAATCAATCTATCCATCAATCCATCAATCAATCTATCCATCAATCGAACTATCCATCTACCAATCAATCCACCCATCAATCCATCTATCCATCCATCAATCCATCTATACATGTATATCAATTCATTCATCCATCCATCAATCTATATATCCATCTACCCATCCATAAATCCATCAATCAATCTTTCCATCAATCCATCAATCAATCCATCAATCTATCCAGAAATCCATCCATCTATCCATCAATCTATCTATCCATCAATCCATCCATCAGTCTATCTATCCATCAATCAATCTATCCATCAATCCATCCATCCATCAATTCATCCATCTATCCATCAATCTATCTATCCATCAATCCATCCATCAGTTCATCCATCCATCCATTCATCCATCAATCCATCAATCCATCCATCTATCCATCAATCCATCTATCCATCCATCCATCCATCAGTCCATCCATCTATCTATCCATCCATCTATCCATCCATCCATTCATTCATTCATCCATCCATCCATCCATCCATCCATCCATCCATCAGTGATCAGTCCATCCATCTATCCATCCATCCGTTCATCCATCAATCCCTCCATCCATCCATCCATCTATCCATCTATCCATCAATCTATCCATCAATCCATCTATCCGTTTACCTGAGTTGTTGACCACCCTGTGGAATCCTCAGTTCACATCTCACCCGTCCAGTCACCGTCATCAGCTTGTCCTCAATTTCCTCCTTCAACCGGTTTAACCCAGTTCCCTCTACCGCAGAAACCGGTTGAATGCTGGCATCCGCATCCTCTGTCGTCCTGGCAACAAGAAGAGAGATCAAGTCAACCCACCAAGGAAAGAGAGTAATACCAAGCCTATTGCCACCTTAATTTGTAAGGAACCACTTGCGATGTTGTGTCCCACTGCCAACCCAGCAAACCCACTGCTCAGTATTGTATCTTGCGGTGGATGAACTTCACACAAACATACTCTGTGCAAAAGGACTAAATCACTGACATTTTAACTAACACCATACACTGTAACTATACATTGTGATCTCTCCATACTTTTTGAATGTGATAAACTTTCAATTCTTAAAGTTGGTGCAAAAAATATGGAAATGACAGTTTAAATACAAAAACAATCAAAACATCTGCTTAATTATGAGAAAGAGAGGGAGAGAGAGAGAGAGGGAGAGAGAGAGCATTTTGGGGGCCAAATCGCCCCGAGCCCCCGTGTATTTTTCCCCTTGCTTCTCCTCACCTGTCTGGTACGAGGTCAATCTTGTTGTGCACTTCAATGAGATTGTCCAGGAGGATTTGACCGACACCAAGGTCATTCAGAATGGACAGGACGTTGACCCTCTGGGATACAGAGTCAGGATGACTGACATCACACACGAGCAGGATCAGATCCTGGGACAATTGAGAATCAAGTTTATGTTAAGGTTTAATCATTCAAAATATAGTTTTAAAACATTGAATAACATACATCAAAAAGAAGTTGACAGGACCCCAAACTGTGTAAAAAAAACCTTACCATTTGCAATTCAGATTGCCTAAGTTGTCATACGAGATAATCACACAGGAGAAACTGAGATAAGGACAAGGGGAGAGAAGAAGAGAAAACGATAAGAGAAAACGGGAGAAAGAGAGAGAGATATGGCAAGAAAGGAGGAGGTGGACACTGAGAGAGATGGACAGTAAAGTGCCAGAAACCAGGAGAGAAAGTGTGACAAGAGAACTATCAGTTTAGATAGATATCACAGATCATGTCATCCATTTTCAGTCTACATGGGCAGGCTTCATAACAAATTGGTACATGGCCGGCTATGCACCGTCATCTAGATGTAAAACAAGGAAAAAATTACTTCAGCATTTTCGGGGGCTACTGTTTGAGCACAAGTTTACATTGTGTCTATGGGAATTTTGGGGGCTCTTTTAACATTATCCAGGGCTTTTTTAAGCATTTTGGGGGCAAAATCGCCCCCCGAATTTGTTTCCCTAATGTACAACAGCATTCTACAAGGCCATAAGACACATGCCAACTTACTGCACAGACGACATCTTCAAGGGTGGCAGCGAACGAGGCGACAAGCTGATGGGGAAGATCTGAGATGAAGCCGACGGTGTCTGTATAGATAACTGGTAGGCCACTGGAGAGGTAGCCTCCGTGGGATGTCACGTCTAACGTCGCAAACAGCTGGTCCCTCGGGGTGAGCTTGGTGTCCCCTGTCAGTGCCTTGATGAGCGAGGTCTTACCTGAGTGGGAACATTAAAACCTTTATGTGTTAAACGCTGTTACAATTAGTGTAATTGAAGTCCAGAATATCATATCAGATATCATATTCATCATTTTGTATTTATTCCTCATATATTTATAGGAAAAAATGAAACTAGCACCTACTCTATGTAAATCCATTGCATTTTTAATTATAATTTGTTTTGATATTTTGATGTATAGTTTCTTTCAATGTATGTAATTTTGGATGTTTTTACTTTGTAAATTTGTTTGCAATTTAGCCTTTCAACTACAAATTAGCATAAATCACCTTATGGAATTGAATTGAACAGGTGCATATGCAGTCACTTCTTCTGTATTGCTGCATTGTGTTGTTTGTTCTTCTGAGATCACTATAGAGCTGTATAGTGTTGCTAAATTCTGAGGCTAAGGAGGACTTGTGGACTCAAAGCTTGCAGCACATTTTTTTTGTTACTCTAACACTCAATGATATCTCATATCTCTTCATGTCTCTATTATAGAAGTATATCTTGGTCTCTCTATCTGCTAAATATCTGTTTGAAACATATCTCTAGCTCTGACAAATCTATGATCTGCAGCATGAGTATCTGATCTGATTCAAACTCTGATATCTATGCATATATATACTGGTCCTGTCATAAGATACAAGCTAACAATTATAGTGCCATTTCTTGAAGGCCAATTCATTTGATTCATATTCCACATAAACTGGACCGTCCTAAGACACAGTTGCTGAATTCCACTAAAGGTCAGCTGTACCCTTCCAAGTAATTTGGCTTCTGGAAAGCCTACACAACATGCAGCTCCCAGGTATCAAGAAGGCCTAGACTTATGGTCTACCTGCATTGGTGTAGCCGACAACTGCTACATGAGGAAAATGTTTCTTCTGTCGCGACTCTCTCAGGACCTGCCGCTTGCGTCGGACCTTGTCCAGAGCTTTACGGAGCACGCCCTCTTTGTCCCGGAGCTGTCGTTGCTTCTTTTCCAGCAGTGTTTCTCCACTCCCTCCGATGTAGTGTTGTGCTCCGCCCTGCTGGTCTAGGTTCTCAATATCCTGGTGGAGATGAGCCCTGTAGGTTGTGAATTGTAATAGTTAATAAACGTCGCTCTCAATAAATCAGTGAAACCTGTCTATAGTGGCCACCAGAGGGAAACACAAATGGTGGCCTTTATAGACAGGTGCCTGCTATTAACAGGTTCTTTAACACATGATCTCTCTCCAGGGGAATTATTTTAGTGGCTTCTATAGACAGGTTGGCTGCTATAGACAGGTGGCCGCTAAGACAGGTTTGATTGTAGTCAATAAATACACTGTATTGCTCTCAATAAATGCAACTAAATAAGAGAAACAGGTTAACCTGTTGCTCACTGTTTGATTTCCTGGCTTCAGGAACCTGTCTTTATGAAGCCTGGTCCACCGAGGTCTCAAAACTTGCCCTGGATCTGCACAAAGATAGGGTCATATTTCCAAAGTGCGCATGCGTGGCCGCTCTCCACCCAGGAGTATACATGGGTACCTAGTAGTATGTTAACCTGTTGCTCACAGTTACATTTTCAGAATTTATGAACCCTGGTCCAGCAAGGATGTCAAAAGAAAAGTTGGTTTAATTGTGTTCTACATGGTTTCAAGTTTATTTTTTGCCTGTGGTCTAATTGTCTTGATGGTGTAGCTCCATTTGACCCTCGGTCTTCAACTCTTTGTGCATTCACCTGTAAATCCCCTGTATGTTGCATTATTTTAGCAGTAAACCCTTCTCTCCACTCCTAACAATAAACCTGACCCTGGTATTGTTTGTGAGGAGGGTCTCATTGATTTTTTCCTCTCCATTTTTCAATGAACTTCCTGCGTCTGCTGGAGGATGTATTAATTTTTTGTTTGTTTGCTTATAAAGATACAATGGGACAAGGGACATCTACAGGGAAATACGTTGTGCAAAAATGTGAACGAAACACATCTATAGGTGTACAATAATGTGAACGAAACAAACGAAGAGTTCAAGACCATTATTAGTGGTAATCACGAGAGAGGTTTACGGTACACCATGTGTAAAGTCCTGGGAGGACTGAGATGAGGCGAGAAAGTGGAGATTTGAAAGTAGAGTATTCTTTCGAAATGAGTGTAGTCCTGAAAAGGATGTTTTCTGGTTTACAGTTCTTTTCAGGATCATACCACCATGCGAACCTTCAAACATCATCTATTCCTGGTAAATCTCCTTCATTCTGCTGTTTACTTACTTCCTGAAATGAAGCTCAGCCAGGGCGATCTGCAGCTTAGCTTCCTTGGATGACGCATGCTCCTTAAAGATCTGCAACACCACCTCAAACCTGAGAAGGGAAAAAAAACAAAGGAAAACAAAAGAAAATCAACACTTCCTTAATACAATTGGAATAAAAAAAACAACTAAATTCTTGTCAAACATATTCTACTCGTCAAATAACCTTCCTATTAAATATCTTTTGAAATATACTCTATTATCTTATCCCAGTTGGGCCTTTTATCAGAAATGGTCTGTGCATATTTTATGGATTTCGAAGAGATGCTTCAAAAAAGTAAAATTGAAACTTCCCTTGCAAATTATATAGCACTGGAAAGTGACTTTTAGTGAAATTATAGCAATCGCTAGATTTTGAGGTGTTGGGCTGGTCATCAGAGACCTATATATAGCGTAGAGACCGAAGACCACTTTGCAATATGCTCCACAGTGTATGTGTTGCCTGACAAGGATGATACAAGTATGAACTTAGATTATGCATGGTGCGTTACAAACGTTAACATCTAACAAGGATAGTTTTTCACTTTCTCCTGACAATGTTTGTGAAGCTGTATAATTGCAAGATTTCATAGACGTTATCATTTGGGTATACTGCCGATACAATGCTTAAGGTCCGTTTTTTCCACTTTGTGGGGTTGGACCGTTCATTTCCTTGATGGCTCTCCTCCATACTGTCCTGTCATTTGGGTCAATGTGGGTAATGTTCGACACTTTTCTGTTTGCTTTGATTGTTTCCTCCCATGTCTTACAAGACTACCCTGTTTTAAGGTACCTGTCCAAGACTGGTACCCCCCACTCCTCCTGCAAGGCTTTCTTCTGTACGCCGCTCAGCCGGTCAAGGTTCAGGAAAACAGCCGATATCCCTGGCTGGCTTCGGATCTGGGCTGACAGATCAACAAACGTTCCTTCCCCAAAGACGTATTTCTTAGTGAGAGACTTGGCCGTCACTTTCTTGCTTTCAAAGACGGACCAGTTCTGAAGAGTCTGGAAGAGGAACAATGAAAGAAAATATTTTTGGCTAATCGTCCAACACAACTAGGCTTTGTTCTGAAAGGACCCTGTTGCATAAAACTTACCATCAATGGTGGCTCTGTCATCAATGGTAACTACTAAGGTTACATCGATCGCTCAAACACTAATCAAATTTACCGTTTCCATAGAAAATGCCATTAGTAGCCAAGTTACCATCAATGGTAAGTTTCATGCAACAGGGTTTTCAAGGGTCTGCAGGAAAAAAAAGATTTGATGAACACAAGAATAGAATAAAACACTGTACAGCTTTCACATACAGTGCAACCAATGAACAATGGCAATAGCCGCTGAACTTGGACATCTACAGGCATTGGCATTGCAGTAACAATCAAACGTAACATATTTTGTATTTTAATCAAAGGTTAGTTTTAGTTACGCTGGTTGCGGAGTGGGGTGTAACATAATGTAATGCGTTTACGCGGTTGCTCACGGTTACTATAGATTTTCTGGCTTTGTGAATCCTGGTTCAGATGAGTCCAAAATTTGCCATGGAGGTGCAGTAACCAAAGGGGCGTAGCTTAGTTGTGACCTATAAGGAATTTGAAGTTTACTCATAGCCTGTTGTCTATTGTCCATACAGCAGATTACACGGGAGTCATGCTGCTTAGTATCTGAGTGGAACAAACCCCAATGAGGTATGCGGGCTCAGTAAAGAGCAGGTTGAAGGTAGCTGCCTATCTATGCCATTTTCTCACCTTGACCAATGCCTCAGCTTCGGCTAACTTCAGGTCATGATCCGACTTGTGTCCCATGGTTTTCGCTCCTTTCACCATCGGCTCAATCACCAGAACACAGTGCCCCTGCAAAGTGCGATGACCCCTCTCTGTCAGCTCATTTGCATATGCAACAGCCTCATCTGAATATTCAACATCTGTCTCTGCTCCAACTCCTAGCTCTTCTGTTGAATGGGCATGCGGCGTGGGATGTGGGGTGGGTTTGGCTTTGCGTTTCCGTAGACATGTAGATGTTGAGTGAACCTGCCTCCTGTGGTGCAACGCATGACTTGTGCTTCTGGCAAGAGGCTGACTATCAAACATTTTAGGAAAATTAGGCAAACAAAACTTATTCCTGGCATGAAGAGTAAATCGTTCATAGTGTAAACGCATAAATCTAGTATCGTGGGTCTGAGTGTTATCATGCACACTACACATCTTTCCAACAGATAAGCCTTTCAGGAGTTTCTCCTCATTTTTTAACTGCACTGTCGTCCTTACCGCAAGGTCAACGTGACCAATCATGAAGGCATGTGTGTTCAACATGCCTAAAGCTTTAAGGCAGTTCATCCTCATGTTAATAACCCTCATGGATGCCATGGCGACACAAACTGGTCTTCTCAAATTTGATGTACCGGTATGTAATGTGGTGCCCTCTGCTACCTCTAGTACAGGTACGGCTACGTTGATGATGCTTTCTTGCCGATGACCAAGAGCTAAGTGAGTCTCTCAGTTTGTATGTGACAGATCTAATGCATTGCAGACCCGGAAGGAATCGTCTACGCGTCTTTGAGTGATTCTTTGACTGGAGATCGATTCATCACATTCATGACGGGACCATGAATCTTGTGGTCAGCAAAATAAGATCTGGAATAAAATCAAAAGACACAACATAGCAAAAAATATATAAAAAAAAATGTATTGTTAGTTTGCAGATAGGAAATTTATTGTAAATGCCAACTGATAATAGTTCTTTGAATACAGATGGCCTTATTCATGAATGATTCAATTCGTTAATCTTTAATGAGTTGAATTCAACTCAAAAACATTAACTTGCATGCCATGGTAACTGGCTGGTTAACAATAACACTAACACAACACAACAGTTCTTAAATTTTTCTTCCATAATGATGTACTCTAATTATTCTACTTAGTACTTTTTTCGACCTAGAATTAGAAATCTTGTCAGCAGTGGTCAATCAAACTAATACCTACCTTGCATGAGGTTATTTTTTTGCCAAAACAAAATCTTATTGAGAGTATTCTGGCTTTACTTCGACTACCTTTGTTCTACTGCTATAGTTCGAGCCATGCACTGTGTGTAGTCTTGGTACATACATATACAGAGGCCCTACTCTTATCTTAGCAAAGTTAGCGGAACTTCCACAGTCGCTACGCCAGAGGTCCAGGCGCAACGTGTCCCCGGTTGCCGTACACAAACATCACGATCACTCGACATGCAACAGCAATAGTTCGCCCTGCCTGTCGTTGTAAAGACACAATAATACGTACTTCCAAAATCATAAACATGAAAAGGGTATACTGTTCCACTTACTTGCATTATGAGAATCAATGATAGTTATAATTATGCTGCATTTCACCAGTCCCTCAGCTCACAAAGGCGAGTAGATAGCTATAGCTGTGCACATAATTATGTGTGGCGGGACATAAGCCCCGCCAGCAGAAACTGTCCTGTAACGTAAATGTAAAATCTAACACTGGGAAATATCATGCTAGCTTTTCTTGACGTATCAAGGGTGTCGTTTGTAAATTTACATGTTGTGTGTAGGTGTAAGGTGTTTGTTTGTTTTCAGTTTGGTACATATCAAGATGCTTAAAATCATTTATATGAGAAACGTATGCAGATATTAAGTTTTCCAATATAGAGTCATGAATATTTTTATTTTAAATATTGATTTGAAATAGGCCTATCAAAAAAAATTATTCTTTAATATTTTGAAATAATGTTTCTTTATTTTTTTCTCAGCACTGATGCCCCCCCTCCAAAATATCCTCCAACTAAAGATTCCCCCTGTGACATGATCAAAGGTAGAAATTAGCAGGATAATAGACATAATGCACTAAACATTGCAATGACTACATGCAAGTATTAGCTAACCCAGTTCAGACATAAGGAAACGAGTAGGAAGACATGTGATGCTCTTGTGGGCAGGTGGAGGTAGTCATTGCAATGTTTAATTTGTGCATAAATTCTGCTTATTATCCTGCTAATTTCTCCCTTGATGCATGTGCAGGGGAATCTTGAGTTGGAAGATAGATATCTCGGAGGCGGGGCTTATCAGTGCACATGCTGAGAAAAAAATAAAGAAAAAATATTTTGAAATATAGGACACATATTTCCATTGAACAGTTAGTGATTTAGTTATGTACATATTATATTGCATCAACATAAGTCGACATACATTTTGTTGACGGGGGACCTTTAATAATAGCGGGCCACTTCAAATGACCCGGACTACAATTCCGAGTCCCGGCGACGCGTACTTTTAGCAGACCAAAGTACCGTACTGGAGCTTCTGGTCCGACACACTATTTTGCTGGCCTGGACGAAATCGTCGCACACTGGCACTGTAGAGAAAAACGTGTTGCAAAAATGGCTGTTGCTGCTAATAAATCAGTCTTGTTTGTGTGCCTCGGTAAATATTGACCTTTATTTCCTTATTCATCTCTTCTTGTAACCTCGCAAATGCAGGTGTCCATGCTTGGAAGGGTATAAAATGTACTCAAAGTTGCATTTCGCCATTAGTGGCAACCACCCATTGCTTTTCGTGTATGAGCCACTGGCCTGTCATGCCTGTTTTGTGTGAGTGGTGTGTGTGGTGTGTATTATTATTAATAGCGAGTTTTGTTATTACGTAAGTTCTGGACCTTTAAACTTGTGCATGTACCACTACAGTATGTCTATCCCAGCAAGCTCGAGTTTGACTGAAGGGTATTTCGCAAGCACAACGATAGGCAGCCGGCAGAAAGGACGATAATTTGGGACGACAATCGAACTGCTCGTGCACATCCCCAAACTTCTTAATCTTCCAATTTTTGTTGCTTAATAAAGTTTCAGGTAACATTTATCTGTCAGAATCCAGAGACAGAGATATTCTCTTCTTCCACACTACCATAGTTTCCAAACTGCTTGATTCCTTTGCAGGTAACATCTGCCGATCAGTGACGGCTGAGGCCCTCTTCAGAGAGATAGCGGAGGAGAAAGGCTTTGCCTCAGAATGGCGGATAGACAGCGCGGCCACGTCGACCTATCAGATTGGTGATGAGCCTGACCCCAGGACAAACAAGACACTGCTGAAGAACAACAGGAAGAGGAGTGGACATATCGCAAGACAGGTACTGACCTTCCCCTTTAATATTTCCTGGGCGTACGGCCCGTACGTTGCACCGCCTGTTCTCTTGTTTGTCAGGTACTGACCTTCCCCTTTAATAATTCCTGGGCGTTCGGCCCATTGCACCGCCCGTTCTCTTGTTTGTCAAAAAAAAAAAAAAACTAAGCTGCATGTTTTCTTGTCCAGAAGATTACAATAACATTTTATGACAAGTTTAATTACTGCATCGTATCGAGAATCATTTAATGCAATGAGCTATTAAAACAGCAAAAATATATCAGGTGGGATGATATGTTGAGCAAAACTGAATTCCCTGACAAAAGAAAGCAAATGACAAATCACTCAAATCTGGGGTTTTGGTATTCCTGTACCCAGCATTTCCTACATACGGCCAAAATGTGGACAAGAAATGTTCATCCTGCTGTGAGATATTCAATCTAACACAATGTGGTGTTGCACTGATGCCAATGCAAGTGACAGACACATTTTGCTCATTTACAAGAAAAGTCTCTTTTGTAAAGTTGCTTCACGGTAGGGCAGCATTGTTCTTGTTTGGGAGGAAAAGATATCATTATGAGTTTTGTTCATGAGGACAATTACCTTAGTGTTGGTAAATCAGTCATCAGTCTTGTCTTGAAAGCAGGAGGTATGGGGTGAGGGAGGGGGGGGGGGTAGAGGGTAGGGGAATGGGAGGAGAGGATTAATATTTCATTTTCTAAATATTCATATTTTCAATTTGTTGCAGTAAAGATTGAATATCAACAGAGCAGCGGTGTCCTCCTTTCAGTGATTGCTGCAAAGTTATAACACCTGTTATGGCATTTACAACATACCTTTCTGTTTTCAGAGATAGATACCTAAAAGTGTACTCTGAAAACACTCTGGAATATATTGTTTTTGTTCTAAATTTCCTTTCCCTCAGATCACAAAACAGGACTTCAAAGACTTTCACTACATTTTTGGATTTGACGACAGCAACATTAGGTAAGGATTTCGTATATCTCTTCACAAGAAAAAAAATAGGATGATTGCCTCAAGCCTTGGGTATTTTGGTTCTGGTATAAAAGAATTTAGCAAACTGCATACTTTATCCAAAGCTATATGGAAACTTTTCACATTTTTTGTTGAATGTTATCATTTTCACATTCCTGTTCCCAAGGATTTTGTTCTACTGAGATATTTCATGTTTCAGTTTTCTTCTTTCATTAAGGTTGAGTTTGTTTTATGCAGTAATATCACCCAAGTCCTACTTCTGATGAACATGTTTACATGTATATCTTTTTTGGTGAAGTTTGTCCTGCGAAGCGAACATTGGTATGAATCAATTTTCAATATTTTTTTGTGGAATGTTTTCATTCCACAATTTTAAGCTTCCCATTTCCAAGGATTATGCTATTCCTGCTAAATAAACACTGTTGGTTATAGATCAATCTTGCATTTTCTACAAATTTGTTGTTGAATGTTTTGTTCCTACTTTTTATTTCTTGTTTCTTGCTCCTGTTTTTATTTCATTTTCATTTCAATTATTCACTTCCATAAAAATATATACATTTAAAGAGACATTTCATTACAGATGATAACATCAAATATAACAAACATATTGTAGCATCGTGTACAATACATACATTCAAATACAGTCCAATACAAATAAAGAATTAAAATGCAGTGGGTGTGTGTGATTGCCAAAGGCCAACAGACCTGTCGAGGCTAATCACCTTTTTCTACATTTTTTAAAAACGGTCAAATTAGGTAGCACATAAACAAAAACATAAACAACCAAACAATTATTTCCCGATGATTTGCTGTATTGAGGTGTTATGTTTCTGTACCCCTTCGTTCCTTAAATGTTTCTTTTCCTGTGCAGGAATATCAACCGAGTAAAACCAAAAGACAGCAAGTCAGAAGTCCTGCACATGGGCAAATACGGCAAGAACGGAAATGAAATTGTGGAAGATCCCTACTATGTAAGTTTTATAAGATAGTGTAATATATACCTGTTTAATATTGCATGCCCGTGAGTGCTATATACAAATGTATTCCATTCTCTTCTCTGTAAGTTTTTATCAGATAAAGACTGGCTTCCAGGCTGTTGGGCGTTTTTAATCCAATCTATTCTTTAATCGGGTCTGGCTGTAAGTGGATCTGTCACAAAGAGCATTGGATCAAACAAAGATTGAGTGGTTCTTTCTCCTCTTTAATCCACACAGGATTATGAGGGATTACTCATTTAGGGGTTATGTGGTACCTAATCCTTGGTACACTGTAGTCAGTATTGAAGTTTAAGGGTTCCACCCCGCAAAAAATTATCTCTCTTATCTCTCTCTCTTATATCAAAGATATATCTCAAAGGAACATACTAAACAAGTCAAGATCTTGAATTTATTTCTTCTTTGCTAGGGAATTATTGAAAATACTGCATTTCAATAGTTCTGTCTGATAACGATACCACCTCACGCTCTAATTGATCGCAGCTGCCATGTTTTTATGAACACCATTACTACACATACTTAAATTGATTAATGAATAGATAAATAAGTGTCTATAATGATTTTGATGATAACATGTGTATGATTTGATGCACAATGTATATGTTCTTTTTATATCATCACTATGGAATTAGTTATGTGATATTCTTTGATGAAAGAACCCTCTGGATTTAGTTGGAGAGGAGTTTTGAGAAAAGAACTCACAACTATCAACCATTTTACTAGACAATTTCCGTTACGTATGCACATCTTATGCACGTTGTTCAAACAAAACATTACTAATGGTTGCCCCAAAGCTTGTAATGTCTGTCTAACTACCGTAGCAACAAGTAAACAATTTAAAGATTCAGAGTGCTCTCCACCTATCAAAATACAGCTGAGTGTGATAACACATTACTACGCAGTTAGAGGAAAGTTCTGAATACATTAATGGGTTATTGCTATATTAAGCATTTATGTGATCACTCCTTTTTACTCCTTTTAATTAGGATGCTCTTCTATTTCTATCTTGTTTCTATCTAATCTAATTCTATCTGATTTCTTTCAATTTTAATCTTTCTGCAGCACGACATGGCGGCGTTTGACACCATGTATGAACAGTGTGACCGCTGCGTCAGGGCGTTCATTGCAGAGGTGGAACCAGGCAAATAAAAACTCTAAAAATTATTCTTCACATTTATCGCACCTGTCACTATTTAATACATGGTTAAGCTGCCAGAAATTAGTCATGCTATATTAGTTTTGTAACTGAGTCTTTTTACCAGGTACATGTAATGTTCAGCCTCTATGGAAGTACTTCAAAAGTGCATTTAGAAAGAAAGTGTTCTCAAAGATAAGAATTATATTCTAAATTTTGATCTCTAATGTCTCATGCATCAGTTAAAAAGCAGAATTGCTCATACATGTTTTACACAAAGCTATGGTTAAAAGAAGTCCATCAAGCGATGTGGATATAATTGTCGGAGATGAATGTGGATCATGATATCAATCTAGTCAGTTGATTCTCTGAAAGTATTCAGTATTGCAGTTCTCCCTTCCCCTGTAAAGATGCAGTACATTGGTTGACTTTTCCTCCTATTAGTTCCCCTTCTTTCTACCTCGGGTCAGAAAGATCTATCACTCGCACATACCATGTGCACTCGTGAATGTAACTGATATTGAGATCCAAACCATGCACAACCATGTTTGTAAAACAAATACATATTTTATAAATGTACCATTGAAATTAACAAAACTAATCACTAAACTGCTCTTGTGTGAAATTTGACATTGACAAACAGAAAGATGATAAGTAAAGAAATGCCACACAAGAGTCAATACACTGATATTAATAAATGGCTACCTCTTTATGGCCAATTAGGAGGCTCAGGGCGATTTTGCCCCCGAAATGCATAAAAAAAAGACCTGGAAAATGTTAAAAGAGCCCTCAAAATTCCCATAGAAACCATTTAAAATTGTAGCCAAATTGGCCAATGTGCTCAAAAAGTAGCCCCCCAAAATTGATTTTTTTTTCCCTGTATGGCAGTCATTGTGTTATTTGAGTATTGCATTGCATACACCAGTGTGACAACTTGTCATATTTACAAATTTAAAAAGCTAGTCATGGTATGTTCGGATGGGGTATTTTAAATATTGTCGAGTGTTAATTTACAGCAGGTATATCTTGCATTCATTCTGTGTCCATAATGCACACAGACTGGGTCAGAGTCCCGCAGTGCACATGAACATAGCCGCTCTTCACCCAGGAGTATAACGGGGTGTCTGGTAGTATGTTAATAATGATGTTTAATTGTCATCATGACCACACGCTACCTGTACTACTAATAGGCATTGGCAAGGAATATCCAGACGCCCTCCAGCGACACACCTTCTTCAGCATTTCAGCATCTTCAGCAACGAACATTTTTTATTTCAAATACTGAATATGAGAAAGAATAGATTTCATTTCGCCTGTTACCATCTCTTCATTGATGATTTCTAAAAGTGATAGAACATTGAAATGCATGTTGTGTGTCCTGACAAAGATGTGCTTTCACAGATACGTTGTTTACACTACTGAGTTCATTGAAAACCACATGAAGAGCAATGAGTTAAACTCCACCTGAATTAGGTTGGGTTCATGCGACCATTGCCAGCATCATGATTTGAATCATGATTCAAAACGCCAACATGAATCACAATAACGACTGAATTAGCGTTCAGACGACCTTCTTTCCAATGACGTTTCTCCTCGCAATGCGCAGGAAGTGTACATAAAGGTTAACTTTTACTCGCGTGTTTTCTGACTTCTACGTCGGCCGCGCTGCTTGACTAAGAACGCAAGTAGTCCGACACAATGACGCCATAGAATCATGATTCAAATCACGGATGCGTTCATGCGACCCTTTTCGATCCTTTGAATTACATGTACGTTTATACATTCAATTTCGTCTGAACGCGACAGTGATTCTGCAGAAACGTGTTGAGAATCATGATTCTAATCATGATTCTGATACAAAAAAGTGGTGCAATGCATGAACGCAACCTTAGTCTATTGCTTGTGACTATATTACTGGTAAAGCATATGGCATTGGCATATTACAGCGTTCAGCTATCTTCCTCTGCATGATTTATCTATACGGCGATGAACTCTTTTGCGTCATTTTCAGATTGACACAAAAGTCAAGATTAATCTTCTTTGATGTGATATGCTGGTTGCTAAACGTTTATGTTTGTAATATGCATGTTGTAGGGAAATTGTCTCGCGGAGTGATTAAAAGAAAAGTGTGTCATTTGCATTTTAAGGTAACATGTATTGCAATATAAATAAATGTTTTGATGATGAAATTCATGTACAGTACATGTATTTGATTAATTTTGTTAACCTATGAAGAAGGTTTAGTACATTTATTTCTGTTGTGAAACTGAGAGAGAGGAGAGATAGAGAGGGAGAGATAGAAAGAGAGGCGGAGAGATTGAGAGGCAGAAAGAGAGAGAGAGAGATGGGAGGGAGGGAGTATTTATGTGATTGTATCTCGATGAATTTTTGTTTTAATCTGTTGTTTTCTGGAATGCCCCTCCCCCGGTGTCATGTTGGCATAAGTGACATGTACTGTTAATTTCACATTCATATCTTCTCATTTTTTTTTATCGGAAAATAGATTCACTTCAATCAATCAAAAGGTGACAAGTCGTAAATTGATTATGCTCCATGTGTCTTCCAGACAATCAAAACAGAACATAGGCCTAGAGCTTAATCAAACATTCATAATCTACGTCACAGGTGTAATGCTTTACGCCGTGGAAAGTAATGACATCCGTACATCAGATAAATCTGTTTCAACAATAATTATGATCATTTGAAGGCATAAATGTAAGCCTTTGATAAATGATCCATTTTAAAACAGCAACAGATACACCACCTGCGTTCCTAATAAGCCATGTTTCCATTGCGTATTTGTGAGTGATAGCGGCTAAGGCCACTCCACACGGAACGATCCGATCAGTCGTATGAACCTGCGACTTGCTAACTCGCAGAACCCTGTTATTGGATTTGTACATGGAGATGACGTATTTCCAGTCGCAGGCACTTACAGCTGCACAATCGTGTCGTCTGTGGTTGCCCCTTCGCCAAGCCCTCTGAATAATAATACAACAACAACACACACTCTCATCAACTGCCTACACAGGCACCCACTCACATTTCACACCACAAACACATACAAGACAAATCCCTTCAAATAAACAGTACATGTACTTTACGAGAGAAACACTCGTTATTCCGAACGTTACGCGACAAATGCTCGGATTATTCGAACCCTTTTTTGTTTTCGGACTAACGAGCATCGAGGTATAGGCAATTTACGTGTTTCGGAATTACGAACCTTCGGAGTAACAAACCCTCGGAATAACGAATCTTCGGAATAAACGAATCTTCGGAATATAGAACTGTAACCACTGTACGAATACATGTCATTTTATGTTGTGTAATTATCACCAGACGTAAAAAAAACAAACAAAAAAAAACAAAGGAGAAGTAAGGTACACGGTATTATCACAATACATGGTTTACAGTAGATTGTACAATGGTTTCAAAGCTTTTTAATGATTTCTGCAAAATGCTACTTACACCTACATTCGTCAAAGCAATTATTTTGTAGGCAAGCGGTATTGTTGATAGTACTGATTTTTACCCAGGCCTTTCGTACAACGCGGAACCAAAGTAGCGATTCTTATACTGTATAGCGCGTGATAATAGCTTTTACACATATCCTTACGCGCTGTAGAAAAATACAATATATTATACTGGGTTTCAAACAAAATACGTACATTTGTAACATTGAAAGCAAATAAATTGTCTATGCATGCACAATTTTTGGAATAATCATGTACATAAAGATTGCATAATTAAGCGTACATTTTTTTCGGAATTCTAGAGTAGATACAACTTATAAACATAAATATACACGTTGATTTAGCATGAAAAGCTTGAAGCACAATTTAACTTTTGCATAATTTACTAAGCAGAAGAGCAGACTCTGATTAGCTAGCACGATATGATTTTCATAATTCTTGGTGTAAAAGAATTGTAGTCTGTCAGTTAACTTAGTTCATGAGTTTTATTCCAAACAAAATGTAGTTGATCAATCGTCATGTGAAATGTTATAGTGTCAAAATAATGATAATATCCAATAATTACATTTAAAATGTCGATATGATTAGACAAATTTCACCAAGTTACGCCTTATAGAATAACGCTAGTCCGTTTACAATTACAAATAGAAAATTGAGAGGAGTATACCGTTTTGATAATTTAATCGTTAGGTACAATAGGAAAATAGGAACATTTGGGAAATCGAAGTCAGTAACCAGGCAACCTGGGTTTGAATAGGTCACCTGATAAAAAATATCAAATCAATATTAACAATAGTAATGGACGCATGCATAATGCTCTATTTTTATATTTCCGACGATGATGATATATGCATTTATTTCAAATAATCTACGATTAAAGTGGTATAATGGTTTCTTCTATGTAATGACGATATAAAGACATACATATGTAAAAATCTGCGATTGCACTATACAAACTAATTGCACCAACACTAATTTCAGTATAATGGTAAAGAACAAAGCAGTACAAATAATGATACATGCCTAGCAGTATAGTGGTAATTTGTAGAAGTATAGATCAGTATTGAATATATGTACTTCTTTTGGAAAATGTAGAAGTAGTAGAGTTGCATGCCGTGAGTAGTATATTTCAAATTTAATGCTATTTAACATCAAATTATGAGAATATATGTGCGCATAATAGGTCGTACGTATATGTAATAAAGTTGAAGTAGCGATCTATATTTCGCGGTATATGCACCTTGATTAATAAATGTAGAAGTAGTAGTTGAATAATTATTATATTCCACATTTAATACAAACTTACAGAAAATAATATATTTCGGCATATTCGGTCGTACATATCTTTTGTAGTAGATTGGATGAAGCAAGGTTATATTTTGCGGTAAACATGGTATATGAACATCTAATACCATGTCAAGGAATGGAATACGTAGATCATATCGTGGTACATAACTTTGTATACAATTTTTCTACGAGTATTTCCTCGCTAACAACGTTAACAACATTATAAGATGTATTAATATATATACATATAGACCGACGATTCATTTATACAGTATATATTTATAATATATATATCATGCGATAATCATTTGTGCTTTAACATCATCATAGTCATGTATGATCAATACATTTATTTTTACATGCGATCCCTCAACATGAGTAGAAGTTATCGACCACGTTTCATGGTAATGCGAATTATGATTAGCGATCCCTAGTACAAAGTACTACCAAAAGCACTCGATTATTACCCATTTTCGGCGCTAGAAGCTAAATAATATAACTAGACTAGCAGTTACTTGAGTCGTCTCTTCTGAAGTATTTGAGAGATTCTTGGTGTGTCTCCATAGATTTCTTTAAGTGTTGGGTTTTCTTTCCAACTGATATTTAATACTGTCCTAAGCATGCGTGTATAGCATCCGTCAAGCCCTTGCTTCAGATATTGGGATAGAGTCCAACACTCAGCACCATACAGAAGAATGCTTTCTTCTGTTTTTTTTTTTTTTTTTTTACTATTGTGTGCCGGGCACTGCTACAGAAGTGCTCATGAACCAGTCTCAAAACTTGTACAGTGGGCACCAACACAATGAAAACGGGGCCGTGGAAGACCGGCTACTAACTACATAAACCGTATCACCAGAGATACAGGACTTAACCTTGATGAACTGTAACAAATAATGGTCGACAGAGATCAGTGGAGGACCATCGCCAACAATGTTTTCGACCGTGGTCGACCATGATGATGATGAGGAGTTATTTCTGTCAGGTACCCATTTACTCCAGCTGGGTTGAGATGGAAAAACATGAGTACCATGCTTAAAAGGGATATTTCATGCTGAAGGTAAGTTGGATTCAATAAAAATAAAAACATAAAAAAAAACAATTTAGTGAAGTTTTGACGGAAATACTCAAAGGTTAAGAACATTATTATCTTTTGCAATTTCAATTTTGTGACGTCACGTGCAAGGTGCTATTTTGCACACTAAGAAACTAGGGTTCAAAATTGAACCTCCAGCCGTGGTACAATAGCAGCACCCCAATGAGATTCAAAATTTACACCCTAGTCATGGGTGCAGTTTGGAACCCTCTAATGGGGTTCATTTTTGCACCCTAGATGTCAATTGAATTGAAGTTGGGGTTCAATTCAACGACCTGGGCCCCTGCATATACCATTGATGGTAACTCTGTCATCAACGGTAATTACTATGTTAACACCACTGAACAGCCAATTGAATTCTTGGTACCCTAGATGTTGCCACTGATAGCAAAGTTACCATCAATGGTAATTTTTTTGCTACAGGGCCCTGGTCGTCGTCATTTTCAGCACATTAAACACGGTGCGAGAGAAGCGTCGTCCGAGCTACATGTGTCCGTCTGAAGACGAGTCTATAAGTTCCTCCGTGGTGTTTACAGTCCTGGCTTCACGCGTCGCTCGATCTCACCTCTATGTCGCATCTTCCACGGCTAACGATGAGGGCGGACTTCACCTCTTGAATACCCAGTAGCCATCTTCCCCGGTGTCCGCAGCGTAGAGCCTGAAAGATGGTAAAGACGAAGAGATAAGGAGACAAGGGCCCCGTAACATAAAGGTTTGCGATCAACCGCAAAATGGGAATGGCCAATCAACATCATTGTTGCATGCGCTTTTTGTTCAAAATACTGCCCAGTAACCATAATCACAGGTTTTGTAATGTGTTTCATTTTACAATCTCCTTGAAAGAAGATAACAAAAACGAGACTTTGTCAAACTTGAAGGTGGCCATGGAATACTGTGATCAGAAAATGTGATTTTTTTTTTACATTTTTTGTGTAGTTTTCTGGAAGAGTTTTACTAGATAGCAGGTTTCAAATTTGACCGTTTTGGGTACTGGTAATTACATTTTGACTGAAAGCACCCTTTGGTAATACATGTACATTCGCTAAATCAATAAAGCATGCTTACAATCCGCTCGATCGTCTCGTCCGGCTTGAAGCATCGGCTCGGAGTAGTTGATAGAGCTTCTCGAAGTTGCCGAAGCAAGACAGCTTTAAGACTTTCAACGACGATGCCTTCACCGACTTGATGAATGCCTGCATTGCGACGTCACTGACAGTTCCACAGGCGCCCTCAACGTCCTCTGCATAATGCTCGAGGTCTTCTCCGGAAGGACCGATCTGAACCTCGTGAAGATTCCGCAAGGTCTGCAAAGCCTTCGTCACCAGTGTAATCATGCGCTCTGATGAATAGAAGTTGCTGAGGTGGAGATTCGACAGTTTGGAAAGGGTGCAAATAACTGGTTCCAGATCCTTGATATTTCTCACGTAGTCCTCTACGTCACCCGGGCCGTTGAACATGACGCAGGAGAGGTTCAGAGATCGCAGGTGAGGATAGTTTCGACACCACGCGGGCACATCGATATACTTGGGGTCGATGTCTGATCCCGTTAGTTCTTCTAGTGTATCCGATGAGTGTAGATTTGAGATAAAGTCACCGGAGGAGAGGATCGAAGACACTTGGAGCCGGAGCAAAGACGGTGTGATGACGTCATCAGAGAGGCGTCTTAGGGAGTCGCGAGATGGGCTGAAAGATTTGGGCATTTCAAAAGTGAATTCTGGTACAGGGACAAAGTAGCCATGCTGGAGGCATGCCGTTGCATAGTCCAGGTCTAGGCGAGACCCGATCATAAATTGCACGCGTTCGAGCTGGATTGGAGTCTGTGCCTCTGCCAGGGAGTTCTTGATGAAGTACCTGAGGGCTGCATCTGCGAGGAAGGTTTGAGGAAAAGAAGCAACGTAAAGAGACCGCAGATTGAATTGAAGCTCTCGATTGAGGGCGTCCTCCTGATTGCATTCAAAGTTACACAGGAGCGCCATGTGCTGACAAGTCAACTTAGACGTCAGATTAGCCTCCTTCCAAGACAGGTCTCCAAGCAGTTTCAGGATTCTCTTCGCAGCGGAAGCATTGCCTGCACATGCGAACATTAGGACATACTTCAGGGACTCTACTTCGGCAACGGATCGAATGGATGCGACTACTCCCTCAAAAGTTTCAGGGTCATTTTCCTGGAGGTACGCCAGGTGCATGCCCGCACACTTCTCGTGGACCATTGGAGACGAGAATCGCCATTCTCTATCTTCTTTGGTTTGATCAGAGTTGTTACTGCTTGAGGATTCCAATTGTTCTGGTGCGCCAATTAGTATGCCAACACTCGCTGCAACTCCCGCGCCGTCTTTTTCATCTTCCCCTGTCAGATCTGACGCCTGAAACAGCAGCTTTTTCTTTGGTTGCAGAATACACTCAAGAGCTATTCTGCCAAGGCAGGACAGTGTTGTCTGCATACTGACGGGCAGGGAATCGGCGCTGCCTGAGAAAACCTCACCATGCTGTCGGAAGACAAGAACAATGTAGGCGAGCAACAAGTCTGAAATTGTGTGAATACTGTGCAGATTTTCGCCGTGGTTCCACAGATTACAGACAATATCCAGAAACATCGGTCGAGTGCATAGGGCGGGGAGGATATCATCAGCCGCGATGAAGTCCGTCAGTTCCTTCCGTCGGTCTGCGTTTTCCTCGAAGTATGTATTGATGAACGCGTTCCGTTGGTCAGAGTTTAAGTTCTGGACCTTGACGGATAACCACGAGAGGGTGGGATTGTTGCTTTCTTTCGGGTAAGCTCGGCTGGTTACAACCACCTTGCATTGCGTCCATCTACGAATCTGCCCCATCAGGAACAAGTCTCCGTTCGCTTGGTTGATGTCAACACCGTCCAGGAGGAGAAGGACTTTATCCGGGTACAGCCTCAGATAGTCATCAACCATCTCGGCTGTTGTCTTGGCGTCGCGGTGCAGCAGATACTTCACGACAGCCTCCCCAACGCTAGCACAAGTTCGTAAACCCTGTAGATCCAGGTGGAGTACAAGCGAATCTTCTGACTTTGAAAATTCACAGGTCCCGTTCGCCCAATCGCGCGCCAGACGTTTCAGCAAGTTGGACTTCCCCGACCCCGCATCCCCATGGACCACCACCACTTGCCGCCTCTCCTTGCTGAGCTTAAGTAGACCATGTCTGTTTAAGAGTTTAGTTTCATTCCCGTCCTCGTCCGTCAGAAGGAGACCGACGTCGATTGTCCTGGCATCGTTCACGTCATCCTGATCAGGGTCCAGGTAAGTATCTTTCAGTTGTTCCCGCCATCGTTGTACGCTGGTCGCGATTGTCTCTATTCTCCTCACCAGTGTATCTGTACGGTAAGGAGGTATTATGATTGCTAAAAGAACAGAAACATTTATGGCAAGAAGGAAAGAGAGATGGACGACATAAATTCAATTTCAATTTCTTTCATAAATTAGGTATAACCTTGATAATGCATCAGTGTCTTAATGAACCTC
This sequence comes from Arbacia lixula, assembly GCA_963669155.1. Lineage (NCBI taxonomy): Eukaryota > Metazoa > Echinodermata > Echinoidea > Arbacioida > Arbaciidae > Arbacia > Arbacia lixula. Next base: position 16,926,124 of record OZ022596.1, read on the forward strand.
TTGTGAATGAAAACAAATAATTTACTCTTGCATAACGCAGTTGCTTATTCAGCGAAACGGCGTAGAAACAGGTGACCGATTGTTGTTTTACGGAAATGCATGAATTATAAGCAACGAATGCTCTACACTTTTAGTTTAGTTTAGTTTAGTTGTGAGATTAATCATTATTTAATGATCGATACCCATTTTAAGTTATGATTTATTTTAAATGAAGGTGTTTGTAATTTGAGTTCGTGGTTGTTATCAGTCGTACCATCAATTAAAATATGTTTTCATACATTGCGCCGATCTAAGTACTCACGATTATTTAGTGCCGAAAACAAGTCGTCGCGGCCAACATCAGATAAGACACTCGCCAAAACGTGTCTCTCCCTCGCGACGTAGTCGTGACGCTTCTTCCAGATCCCCAAGACCCCAAAGGCACATTGCGTCACATCGTCGTGGTGCTTCCTGGAGAGGTTCTTCATTTCAGTATTTGCGACCCTGAGGCTCTGTCCCAGCTTTCTCCATTCCGCTGGCGAGTGGATCTCCCCCGCCAGAACATGAAGCTCATTTTCAGTTATCTCAAGATGCGCCTTCTCATCGAAAAATGGACTAATGTTCCCTTGGTTGTGGGGCGCCACTTTCGACGTCTCTGCGCTGGCATTCAGAACTTCCTTAGTAGATTGATCATGAGCTTCATGTGCATCCTCTCGTTGTGAGACGGCTTCGATAGGCTCCACGCTTGCTGGAGACTCGGTATCTGCAAAGACCTGGGGCTCGTTTCCGCTGGTCTCAACATGCGTCCCTGCATCTTCAGGAACACCCTGTGCTTCGTTGTCATCATTGGCCTCACTTCTCTCAAGTGCGTCAAGTGCAATATCAGGCAGTGCTTGATCCTGAATCTCCTCACGTACGTCAGACGGCTCTGGAGTGTCTTGATCTGCACTCTCACCGGTGTCCACATATGTTGTGGGTACTTCCACCGGGTGACCAACTGGGGCAGACTGCTGTCTTCGAGCGGAAGCGTGGATCTCAGAAGCTATTGCGTCGTCGATGGACTTTAGAAGAGCAACCTGGACAATATCTGAAGTTTCCACAGGCGTCAGAGGTTTCGTACTTAGGGTATGCTTCGACTCATCCTTGGTGTCAATCTGGACTGGGATGATGACACGGGTATGGGATTTGTCGATACTGCCGACATCATCTTCGATGTCGGATTCCTCCTCGAGACTGTGGAGGTACAGAGATACAAACAAATACAAATAATAGTTTGCAAGAAGAAGAAATTTCTTTGAACTACAGTGCCATTTTCTTTAATATTTTAAGGCAAATAAAGTGCACTGTCACTTTTCTGACGGCTCGAAAACAAATGTTACCAAGGTTGCCTTGATTTGAGGGCATCATTGAATGATAGTCGTGACAGAAATAAATGAAGAGTTTGTTTGCAAAAGGGGTTAGATCTACTTACGACCAGTCTGAGATTTTTTTTTATTCTCCTATATTGCAATATTCTTATGCGAAACTAAGCTTTCATGATCTACTACCCTAACATGTGAACATAAAATTGGGTATAAAAAATCTGTCTGTCTTCATATTTTTAAAATGTTTTCTAAAAAAGAATTACTTTTGTGGATCTAATGAAATGATTTTCCTTAGCCATTGTGTTCACTTTTTAATGGAGCTTTTCTTTGGTATCATCTGCTAGAGCTAAGTATTCAAATCTAAACATTGAGACTAAAAAATCAAATTTGCTGAAAAATGGATCTAACCCATTTTGCAAATGAACTCTTCATTTTGTGCGCAAAAGGGGTTAGATCCACTTCAGACCATTTGGAAAATCTACTTATCTTTTCTCCCATATTGCAATATTCTCATGTAAATTGTCATGATATACTAAAAGACCTTAGTGGATCTAACCCTTTTTGCAAACAAACTGAAATGGATCTAACCACTTTTGAAAAAAGGTGATTTTTTATGCTATTTTTGTTCACTTTTTCATGAGAATTTCAACTTTTCTTTGGTATTATCTCATAGAGCTCCTTCAAATTTGTACATTGGACAAAAAAAAATGATGAAGAATGGATCTAACCCCTTTAAATGTTCGCTGAAGAATTAGGGAAAAAAACCTGAACACCCTGACCTAGAATAAAATCTTTCATAACACTGGAGGCGAGTATGCAGATCAGTCATATTTCAATTTTTGTAGACCGTCCTTCTAATCTTAGCCGTGCATTGGTGCATTGTAAAGACATTGAAATGTTCCTTGAACGGAGGTGCTTGCGTTAAAAGAAGATATTATGAAATTAATCCACGGACACCAAGGGAAGTCCTAATAAGCTACTGCTCTTTTTAATCTATATTCTAACTTATTTTCTTCGTTCTCCATAGATCCATCACTCCCGATAGTCTTTGATATGCTGAACGATTGGCGAACAGTGACCGCCATCTATGTGTATGATGTGTGAACAGACGTCGAATCTCCGCTACGGTGTTGGCCAACTAAGTACCCGAGCTCGTAACGGTTAGTCCCATGCATGTTCTCACCTGTCACTGAGGGATTCAACTGTCTCCACACCCGACTCGTCTCTCTCCAAGCTTCCTCTGCGTGCTAGCCCGTTGACCCCCGGAGAGGGCGCTGTGTGCTGGTACACCCTCCCTGTATGTGTAAATCATAATGATGAGAAAAAAAAAACAATTACCGGACCATAGCCCATATAGGACAAAGTAGAAAATCATGTCAATTTTAAAGGAAACGAAACATGCAAGGAATTTTCCAAGCAATCTTTATAAAAGAAAGTCGTGTAATGTACCGCGCAGCGACATCCAGATATGTTGTAATTGTTGCCATATCCATTTCCGGTCTCATTCACTAGTATACGAGTCCGGAAGTGAGTGTGACTGTACATCAAAGTCAGACATCGTTCTGTGGTGCAGTACGATTATGGCACAACGTTTTCTTACATGCGTTATGAAGCAACATGGAAAATATTCAGGGGGAGGTGACTTCAACGTTCATTAATAGCCCATAATGATTGAGCGTTTACGCGCATATATCCTTCTTGTAATTAAAAATCAATTTATAGCACTAGCCAATGGTAATGTAGTACGCGTCCACACTCTATAAGATGAAAATGTTCGGTAATGATCGGGCCCCAAAATCGCGATAACATCAACATAGTTATGTCTTGCTTACACATCTTAAGCGACAACTCATCGTCGATTGTTATGAACTCACGTTTAATTTTTCCATAGAGATCCTCCCTACCAATCGTCGACAGCGCCATTGCGAGCTGCTTTCTGGGATTACGCACTTCAGAGCTGTTATGTTTCCATAGCAGCAGGACCTCAGTAGCGCAGAGATGCGCGTTCCCGTAGTACAGCTCTTTGAAATCAGCCAATCGGCTTGCAGCGAGCCCGAGGAGACGACCGAGCTTCACCCAATCAGAGTCTCCCAAATCGTCGGCAAGTTGTTTGATCTCTGGTTCGGTGACCTCTGACGTAGGATCACGTGGTAGAGGTGGGGCATATGATGCATCGTCATCTAAGAAAGATTTGAACGTGAGCAAAAATCGAGACCAATCAAAATCTACGTAGCAGCTTTTGTCATTTTCGTAGAACATCTGTATGTGCAGCCCTTTGATAAACCCCAGGATGTCATAAATAGGTTCCCACATTTGGGGCTAGAATAACTGGTATCAAGAAATCTACCCTACGAAATTGCCACCAATATTGCCACCAACTGCTGAGAGTCATTTTCCATGTCTATTACTGGGAGGGAAGGTCTTAAACAGTATTTTCTTTCATTTTCCGTAGTTCTTACAAAACGGTATTTGTTTACCCTGCAAATTATCTACCCTGTCCTTTAAGTATATACATGTTGTAAACGGACTGGAAGCTAATATGTTGCCAGGTCATCGATGGGATACTTACGAGCGTAGTATTTCTCTTTACGATCGATGGAGAAGTATCCCGTCGTCGTTACGCTCTCACTCTCATAGGTTGCAAGATGGGATGTCTCCCGGCGAAAGAACCTCGGCAGGTTGTTCGGTCGATACGCCTTCGACGTCCGGCCGGGCATCGAAACATCGGGCATATTCGACATAACTCGGAGATCGTGCCACGACTCGCTTCGCGGGGGGTCGTCATACGCGTAGTACGCGCTGTTATCCATTTGCATGCGCAGAACATCCTGGCTGGATCTACGCTTATATCTCATCTCGTTTTCATGCCGCTGGCGCTCCTGATGCTGGTAAAGCTTGTGGCTGTGATCGGCGATCTGCTGGTGTAGCGGCACGCGGGGTGTTTGGCGTCTTCTGAAACGCCGCTTTCCTTCTTTTTGCCGCGGTGGTTCTTCTCCTTCGACGTGGTATCTCTTCGTCTTGAATCTCTTCGAGTGGCTCTGCCCCATCTTGAATGACTGTTGACAGGACAAGAAGAAGGATCGTAGCCATGAACGCAATATACCATATTCGTTATGTATTCAAATGTTATGCACGTTTGTCAACGGTACGTTGCTAATGATTACCCAAAGCTTGTCCGAGGTTCGTCCAAATAGCAACAAGTAATAGATTTAGAGTGGGTTCTACCCAATAAAGTTGAATTGGAGAGCGTTTCACGGAAGTTGTCAGCACTGACTAAATAGTCAATCCTCCGTTTTGATTGGCTGAGAGGCACTAGCCTCTGACTGTTACTATGGTAAATGTCGGAGAAAGACAACTAGTCAGTGCTGACAACTTTCATGAAACGCCCTCCTCTTTATTGCTCAAATAATACTGTTTTTTTTTTTTTTTTTTTTTTTTGGGGGGGGGGGGGTGAACATTCCTGAGGGAACTTAGCGCTTAGCTATATCTATTTTCGATGTGTTCCTTGTTTTATTTTCAATGCGAAGGGAATTTTACTACTGGTAATTATTTACACACCTTGAAGTGAACTCGTGAACCACATACCACATTACCATCGCCAACAAACGAAAACATTATCGGGAAGTTCTGCTCAAAAATACACATTATTTTCATTCCTTTTCCCTTTTTGTATAATGTCTGCCATTTTTGGGTGGTGGTTTAAGGGATAGTTCACTCTGAAGATAAGTGCGTTTCAATCAAAGCAGAAGCAGGAAAGATACATATTAGTGAGGGTTTGATGAAAATCCAAAGAAAGAAAGCTAAGATCTTTTGAAATTTCAATTTTGGTACGTCACATGCGAGGTGCTCTCCCATAAATTATTTGTCATGCAAACAAGTTTTTCTAATGATTTATCAAATGCACAGGAAAAGGGGTGCAAACCTTTATGAGAAAATACGCATTTTCGACAAAAAAAATATACAACAGACTGAGAAGAGCACCTCGTACATGACGTGACGTCACAAAACCCAAACTGTAAAAGATCAGAACTTTCTTATCCTTTGACAAATTGCCATCAAACCTTCACCAATATGTTTCTTTCATTTGTCTCCTTTTGTTTAAACATATTAATTTCAGGATGGACTATCCCTTTTCCGAAACACAAGGAGTCAAAAATACCTGTCACCAAATCTGACACAACTGTTTCCTTTCCGGATATAGCGTCTCACCTTCAATATGCACAAATCACATGAAGCAACACACATGCATATGGGCCCTGTTGCATAAAACTTACCATCGATGGTAACTATTCTATCAGCAATTTCTATGGAAACCTTGAATTTGATTGGCTGTAGAGCTGTGTTACCATCGTAGTTACCATTGATGGCAGAGTTACCATTCATGGTAAGTTTAGTTTTATGTAACGGGGCCCATGGTCTGCACTAATGGCGAACAACTGCACTCGTGGCACTTAATGCTGGTACCTATACTTGTCAAAATAAGGTTTCAAGCACACTGTTCCTTACTGTCTTGATATACAAAATATAAAGATTTATTCCAGCTTTATCTTTTTCCTACGAACCTATTATGTATACCGATTCTCATTCAGACTAATGATGCTGAATATGATACAAGACAACTCTATGATAAAACGATCTCAGTTTGGCTCAGAAAGAATTGTTTTATAAGTTGGAATGTGTGTGGATACTTAAATTTTCCCACATGCATATGAATTTGCATCTGACTTTTAAAGGGATAGTTCACCTTTAGAGTCTAATAACTTTCTTTCCCTTTGACGGATTCCCATCTAACCTTCACTGATATGTTTCTTTCATGTGCCTCATTTTATTGAAACCAAACTAATGTTAGGTTGAACTATCCCTTGCATGTTCATGCACCACGTACGTGAAGTGGCAATGACTTAAACGGTCTACCTGTTATAAAGTGAAAGTTTTTGACATTGGCATATTTGGCCTTTCTATGAAGTTCTCTTCATTTCACTTTGTTATATTATGGCTATATTTACTTCATGTTTGATTATCTCGCGTGTGTTATGAATATATGTTGTTTATCTTGTAAATATGTTTTTAATGAAATGAATAAACCAACCAACCAACTTCATAAATGTCTTATTTAGATGTAATGGATGGACGCGGCTAGCATCATTATGATCCTGGTATCAAACAAGAATGAGATCTACCGTCAATAAGCCACTACGTAATTACGATTTGCGCATGAGCAGATTATTGCTGGTAGAAAATGACCTCAGGTCAATTCACTACTCACTGAGTAAAATGAGAATCCATTAGATAGTCGACCACATTCCAATATATTATCATGCAAAATATGGCAACAGCTATTCAGCTCTGAGAAGGTAGTGAAAGAACATTCCATCATGTGCACCTGCTTCTATTGTTGTTCCGGCACACTGTAAAATGCCACTGTAACATCCATCATCCAACACAGCTTCATGAAGAAATCCCCGTCAGCAGTCTAGTAGTATTCATTCAGTGGATTGTTCGACCATGGTGTAATTACGAACTGGTTTATTCTAAACGGCACTGCCATGCTTATGTCTCTTCGATACCTTCATTACCTTCATCATCTTCACCACTATTAATCCTAACCCTGTGAGTGCCAAATGTGACTTTTTTCAACAGTAATTCACACTATTCCTATAGAACTAACGTGTATCTGACACACAAAGGGTTCAGGATAGAAATGCGTTGGATTCCTGAAAGAAAGAGAGCCTTCCATATCTTATTATATCAAACCCCACATGAGTCACTTAAACGCGCGCGTATTGAACAATAGGGTTTCCTGTCAACCACCTGTCAATAGACACACGGTAGAAGGGCGTCACAATACACTACACATACCAATCCACACTCTGTGCAGTTGATCATAATCATTGGGGCTACGATATGAACACTATCAGGTGATTCTATGTCAAATATAGTATGCCCAGCCGATCACATTATGTCATATATCTCTTCACTTAGGTCAATATATATGCTAGTTGCACAATATGTTGCACATATTTCCAGTTGATTGTATATGTCATGTATGTTATGTAAACAGAATATATTTTCGTATGCTTGATTGATTCAACATTGTCAATTACTATTTTAATTATTATGTCAATATCTTCTGTTGACCCTTCACATAAATTGTTTGGGGCTACACTATGAGCACTATCAGGTGATTCTATGTCAACTATATGCCCAGCCGATGACATTATGTTATATATCTCTTCAGTTTAGTCGATATATATATATATACACACACACAGTATGCTGTATGTCATTATTTCCAGTTGATCGTATGTTGTACACAGTACAACCTTTCATTTGATTTCTTACTATTCCTTTGCGTGTCAAAGTAACCCTCAATAGGATGAAAAACACACATGGAACCTATAAATTAGAGTTAAGTTATACATGTATTTTAAATTGATACAGCAGCGTCTATTGTGAGCAAGAGTTTTAGTTGATTATTTCTACCTGTAGGACTTCATATGTCGCTTGTTATGATTTCAGTTAACCCTGTATATCTAGTTTGATGCATATCTTGTATTTTATGTGGTATACATATTTTCAGTTGATGCCCTTATATGAAATTGTATGTGTTGTATTTTTTTAGTTGATCTTACATATAAAATATATATGTACATTACACCATGTATATATAGATACTTTGTATCCTGTCTGTTATATATTACTAGTATACATTACATATATCATATATCATTCACTTGGTCATAATCACTATATCATACTTGTATATGTATCTCTCTCTCTCTGCCTCTCTCTCTCTCTAGATATATATATGTACATATCTTACGCGTTTTTAAGTTGATCGTTTATATTTTTAAGCCTAACATGTTATAAATGTTTCATTTAGTAATGTTTGGCTACAACCATATGTAAATGAAGCCTAGAATATATATAGATATGGAAGGGAAATACAAGATTAATTTCATATAAATTAAGAAATAAGGTGTCCAAGTGCGAGGAATGCTAATGCTGCGTATGATATCTACAGCTAGAACCGCGTTAAAAATAAACCCGATGTAGCCTACAACCCTACAAATCAATGTATTGATTCTTTTGTCCGTATAGTAGTTAAAGCTGAATAAGCCACAATGTGTCCTTTGTCTGTCAGACAGCATTCTCTTCTATATGAGATTGGTGTCTATTGTACAGATTGTATGTGCGGATACGAAACAGTACATGTGATACGCAGTGAGATGCATTATTGACACAACCATAGTATAATGTACGTCCATGTATTTCTGCTCAACAGGCGAATCCACTAAACAAGCGCTAGCTTACAGGAATTCTCACCTTTTTTTAACTCTTAAATGATTAAAAATTAACTATTTTCCAAGGTATGCATTGATTTGAATTCATGTCTTGTACTTATCTTCCAACATTTTCAAAATGTGTGACAAATGTGTGCTTATAATATACTCGGTTATGTACACAATAAATCAACTCAGTCAAAAAGACAAAATATTCCCCCAAAGTCCCTTTAACTCTTTATGTGTCATGTTTTTTTCTTTGTCATCAGTAATGTAAACAGACCCCATAGAACAGAATTCACTCTGTTACAGCACGGGTTAACTAAAGTGTGACTTCAATGCCTGTCTACCTTTATATACATCACACCACTAAATGCGCATTTAACATGAACTTGACAAGTCCTATCTTCGTGTACCGTGACAGGACCAGGCTGCTAACGTCAATCATAAATTGGTATGACTTGTGACGCTTTTCTCATCAGAAAATACAGCTAAGTCATTATAAAGCAGCATTCAAAATTGTCATAGAGATAACATGATCGTGTCTGGGACAGAGAATGTTAGCTCACATTGATTACTCCAAAGCATAATCAACTGTCAACACTGACTGCTTTCGTTTGACATACGAGGTAATCAAAATTTGACATAATGGCCAATACACTTGTATATCACATCACATCTGCTCCACTGACGTAAACATTGAAGTTAACTTACTGATTGTGTCGTCCGTTTTCGAAAATGTAGTTGAACTTGAAGGTGTTGTACTACATGTAGCGAGGTCCTAAATAAATGTATGCCCGGTTAATCCACTGGCGATCACGCTAAACCACTGTTGATCACGGTAAACCACTGTTGATCCATATCGACATCAGCTCCCCGTCCGCTAGGCTTACGCTGTATAGCTGCTTGTCAGCACTCCACAACTGTCACACCCTAAATCACACAGCACGAACGACTATGATATGTGTAATTCATAACGCACCCCCTTTTCCTCGCTTGCAGCTGTCGTTCCACGCTCCAGCCCACAAACTGAAAGCCGCCCCTCGCCAGACCTTGCCCGTGTCTCTGTCCCTCTAGTTCCTCTCAGCCCCAACCTCGCTCCCCCTTTGTGAGAAATATGAAAAAAATATACATAAATTGTATTGAAAAGGCAAATCACGATACAATGGGTGGATTTCGCAGTCAAGAGGCCTCGATTGAAGTCGAAAGACTAAATAGTGCTAAAGCTCATCATATTGTAGTTTATAATCGGATTAACCTTCTTTACGTGTGTTATCTTTTTTGTGGGAATATTATGAACACCATATAATTCGCTAAAGAATATTTTACCCTGGTCTTAAGGTAAAGCAAAGCAAAGCATGTTATAAAGGTGTGACTCACAATTCATTGTCTTTACTACTATTACTGCAACTACTACTGCCTCTATTACTATCCTCTATTACCATGATTACTGCTACTACTACTTCTGCTACTGCTACTACTACTACTACTACTACTACTACTACTACTACTACTACTACCTCTACTACCTCTACTACTACTACTACTACTACTACTACTACTACTACTACTACTACTACCTCTACTACTACTACTACTACTACTACTACTACTACTACAACTACTACTACTACTACTACTACTACTACTACTACTACTACTACCTCTACTACTACTACTACTTCTACTACTACTACTACTACTACTACTACTACTACTACCTCTACTTCCTCTACTACCTCTACTACTACTACTACTACTACTACTACTACTACTACCTCTACTACTACTACTTCTACTACTACTACTACTACTACTACTACTACTACTACTACCTCTACTACCTCTACTACTACTACTACTACTACTACTACTACTACTACTACCTCTACTACTACTACAACTACTACTACTACTACCACTACTACTACTACTACCTCTACTACTACTACTACTACTACTACCTCTACTACTACTACTACCTCTACTACTACTACTACTACCTCTACTACTACTACAACTACTACTACTACTACTACTACTACTACTACTACTACTACTACTACTATTAATACTACTACTACCTCTACTACTACTACTACTACCTCTACTACTACTACTACTACTACCTCTACTACTACTACTACTTCTACTACTACTACTACTACTACTACTACTACTACCTCTACTACCTCTACTACTACTACTACTACCTCTACTACTACTACCTCTACTACTACTACTACTTCTACTACTTCTACTACTACTTCTACTACTACTACTACTACTACTACTACTACTACTACTTCTACTTCTACTAATCATACCACACTTCTCCTGTTACTAATTCTACCACTTCGACGACGACGACGACGACGATGACGACGACTTATACCACTATATTCTATAAACTATATTGATATCTTGTTGTGGTCCAATAGCGATGTGTGTGTAACCAGTACCATCTGCATTTTCTATTGAACAGGATTAGCATGATAGTTGGTATTTACTGACTATGGATAATCATGTGGGCTTCGCTTCATAAGACTTACCACCAATGGTAACTCTGTCATCAATGGTAACTACGTGGTAAAATCGCGCAACAGCCATTCAAATTCACGGTTTCCGTAGCAGTTGTCATGGGTATCAAAGTAACCATCAATGGTAAATTTTTATGCAAGAGGGCCATGAAGCTAGGACTAGTATCGTTTCAGAAAACCTACCCCTGTAGTCGTCATTAACATAGTTGGGAGCAAGGTGCGTTGCAAAGGAATGTGGCTTTTTAATTTTAGCAGACACGGTGTAGTCACAAAAGAATTGGAACCAACTCTCATGTTTTCATTCGCCATGCCTCAGCGGCTTTCCATAGACACGGGTCATTGTGGTGTCATGGCCGTAGCTCAACAGACGAGATTTGTGTCAATAATCAAAATCATCATGAAACTCGGCTGCACACCTATGATAATATTTTGGTAAATTCCTGAAAGCGTACCAAAAATGACGTCTATAAAATCATGTTTGAACGATTTGTTCACATAAGTTTAAAAAGTATTACTTATTACTCCTGGGCCTGGCCTGTTGAATGAAACTTACCATTGATTGTAACTTTGCTATCAATGGCAACTTCTAGGGTAACTTTGAATTTGATTGGCTGTCGAGCGGTGTTACCATGGAAGTCAACATTGATGAAAAGAGTTACCATCAATAGTAAATTTTATGCAACGGGGCCCAGAGCAGTGGTTAAGCACAGATCGGTCTTTAATTAAATTCATCGTGTAAATGGGAAGTTTTTGAAGTTGCCCAAGCATTTGATAATTTTAGTTTATTGGCTGGTAGCTTCAGTCTCAGGCTTTTAACACAAACAAGTGGAAGTCTAGACCTAAATGAATAAGATATTTGTGACAAAACTATATATAACCTAATTATCAAGATAAAGTAATTGTTTTCATTCTAATTCTGAAGACATAACGCCATGGGGAAATAATTACGGGCGTGTGGCCATACGATTCATGTTCAAGGATCGGCGATGAGGGCGTACTTTCAAACAGGTGTCGATGCGACATAGGGGAGCTTATGAATACCATTAGACCGCATGGTAGTCGAAAGAGTTTGTAATTGAAAATCTAACTCGCGCGAACCCAGCGAGAACTCAAGCCGCCTGCATTTCAGATTGATAGGGCGCCCCCAAACGCCCTAAAATGAAGTTGAAATACACACAAGAAAACCCGATCAAGCACACTACATACTGTACTCATTCTTAAGTTGTAGAAGTCAACTGTTAAGAGTGAGGGATCTGTGACATTTGATAATCGGGAGTAACATTTCTTTGTAATAAGCAAATTGACACAAATACAATACGTCCAGATTTGTCACAAATCAACAATGCAATCTAATATATGAAGGATTAATAAAACAACAACAAAATCGCCAAAGAAGATTGATATGATTTAGCTTTATGTTAAATTAAAGATGTTTCTAGCTATGAGTTTTGAGCTTTTGCCAGACAAAAATAACAAAATGCTTATTAAGGGTTGTCCCCATCACTCGGAGATGCAGTTCGTAGTTTGAAGCATTTGATTAACATATCGCAACCATTGTTAGCCAGGGTTGCTGGTCCAATTGGCTAAATCCATACGTTGCTCATTAATTATTCATCAGGGCGGAGCTGACGTCGCACTGCAGTTTCCTGGGTTGCTGCTCCAATTGGCTAAATCCATACGTTGCTCATTAATTATTCATTCGGGCGGATCTGACGCCGCACTGAATTTTTTCATGAATGATTAATTAGGGCACAACTGACGTCACTTATCGGCCTGCGATCAAATCCATTAGCAATGCTGTCATTCTATGCTCGGATTTGATTCATTTCATATCATTTTTTTTTTTTGCTGCTTGATTTCCAATACATCAAATGAGACAATCGTAAATACACTTGGCAATCAGCACATAGTGCAGACATTCTAAAACATTATTAAAACAAATGATGAAATACAAATAATGGAATGCTCATAATAAAACAAATATCCCAAAATGAAGAAAAAAACCATTGTACGAAATGAGAGAAAATTAATTAAATGTTCTTTGTTTTTATATATAATAAACCGAAGTTTGGGTCTCATTCTCTTTTGTATCGGGATGTCAGCTGGTTAGCAATCATTCAAAATGGTAAGATGGTTTGAAACAAAATCTGGACGCGGAGATGACGGTAGATCGCGTATCTCCATAGTTATTATTTGTAATTATTAATATCTTATACCTCCAAACTGACTTAATTATCAATTATTAATTAATAATTAACTGTCATAAACATGTTTATGACATGGTTCGTGAACCGTAAACCGAATGGCCCGTAGTAAGGTTTTCAATAATTGTTAGGTATCATGTTCCTAGTCTGTGGTACCAGACATGGTACCTAAAATCAATAAAGTTCGCCGTTTCGCGCTTGCGGTGACGGGTTCCATCCTCACTTTTAGCACAATCATGTACATTCCAAGCTCAGCCGACTGTGTATACCTTATTGTTCGTACAACACGCACATACACTCTTTTTACCATAGCTGTCTCACATCCTTGGCTTTCGAGATTTTTTTTTTTTTTTACAATGGCAAAGAAGCTGAACTATCTTCATTGTTAATGACCTAAAAAGACTTCATGTAATCAATAGCTCACCCAGCATGTTCTGGAGATAGGTATGGCCCATTTTTGGAGGTTGGTATTAGAATGTGGGGGCCGATTGTTCTTTTGTTGTAACATAATGGAGTAATTTTTTTTTTTAGTTTTTGACTACGTGCTCTCACCCCCTGCAATTGTCTCACCATCAAAGCACATGGAATTTGGAAAGCTGGTAATATACTCTAAGTAATTAAGGTAATCATGAAGACTTTCCACAATCAAATCTAGTGTGAAGAGACACTGAAAACTACTGATTTAGGAAAGGATGTGATTAACACATTGACTTAAACAAAATGACTAAATGTTGATTCTTTATTGATAGCGAATATGACAAATGAATGCACAGATTTACCTATATTTAGATCAAGCGGGTGCGGGCGAGGGGGTGGGGTGGGGTGAAGGTGATGGTGGTGGTGGTTGGGAGGGGGGGGGGTGGTGGTGATGGTGGGAGGAGGGGGGAGGGGTGGATGATGCGAGAGGGGTAAGGGAGGAGTTGGGGGGGGGGGGGGGGGAGGGCAGTCCCCCTGAAATGGTGATTGCAGTATGTCGGCAAGAACGATAATTATCTTTGTCGGTGCTTAATTGTTTTTAAAGATTAATCCCGGTCCAAATTAGCACCTGAATAACGGCAGACAAATCTGATAAATATTTTTATTGAGCAACATATTTGAGGAAACTGAGACATAACATGATAAGAACGTTGTAAATATTACAGTGCATATACGAATATTGCAATTTGTTTTAGACAAAATGGAAACTCAGCTATGTCGTTGTGACGATCACTCTCTATAGGACCATCTCAATATCCAACGTTCCTTATTTCCAGTCTAGCAGATTTAGGTGTCCTTATGTTTCCTTATGTCAGTACCGCCTTTGTATTAAGTTGGACTGACAAACATGGCAAGTTTCCTTGTTTGTTTTGCTTTAATCCGTTCCACACGGGCGTTCTACCTTTCAAATGTGCAACAATGTCTCATACTGAGATGGAACTTACCTTCCATCCTCTCTCTCTTTGATCAAACTATATACATGTATGTACTAGATAATGATAGACAGTGCTTCAGCATCCCTCAATCCCTTATTCAAACAGAAAAAACAACATTATCCCACCTAGATCATGTAGGCCTAGATAAAATATATATCTTAGACCCCTCACTTGGATCAAAGTATGTAACAGACAGAGCCGCAATAACTTTCGATCAAATTAAGAGATTGCGTAATCGCGTAATTGCCGTTCAAGAAAACGCCCCACTAGCATGACTAATGCAGGTGGATGTACACGTACGTAGAGGCACACACGCACAAACACGCCTGGACATAACATTAGACACACCCACCTAACAGGCACGCACGCATACATAATGCGGAAAGACGCGTGCTCAGTCCAGGGATGTGTTAAGGAAGGATAGGAAGCAACTTTCTTTCTTTGAACCCATGTGCCAAGCCGCTGAAAAGTTATGGTGTTCTCAACACGTGCTGTTCAGGTGTTTGAACAATTATGAACATGATTGTTTGGCAACGGTTTCTCAGAGAGAACAAAAGGAATGTACAGTCTCATTTCGCTTGTCCCGTTCTGTTAATGACATTAATACTTCCATGAGCACAGCAGGTATCAGCAAACACAAATAAACAAGTTTTTCAAGTAAAATATCTCTGCTTCACGCAAACACACACAAACGCCGTTAATGATAACACACAGCTTAATATATCATTTTAAGGGTGGTTGAATCTCCCAAATGCACAAGTTGTCGGAAAGTGAAGAAATTGGTCAATTTTGTAATTAACACAAATAGCTTATATGTCCGATTTTTAATGATTCCTCAATACTTTTCGAAACAAAAGCAGAGTATTAGTATCTGTCATTATCTGCCGTTAACTTCCTTATAGTTTGCAAACGAATTTGTCAAAAACAAAACGTCTACAGACAAATAGGAAATTAAAGAAATTTCTTTTCAAGTTGACATCAGCTACATGTCGGCTAGGCACATGGAACATCAAAGCATTGTCATGATTATGGAATTCTTTTGACTTTCGTGAGCACGCTTTAGAACCCATACAGATGTTTGAATGTATTATGCTCGAGTTTCTACTCCTTCCAATAAACTGATAACACTTCCCTGCTCAGTCAGACACACTCGCAAAAAAGGTGGACACACATACACGAGATAATATACACGAACCAATGACTATACGGATCTACACCCGTACATATCTTATATGTAAACAATAACACGTACAACCAATAGCGCAGACAGACCATAGAGTTAAATATATAAATATATAACTCTATGACACAGACATACCCACGTACGTACTGTTACAGCAAATCTCACGCATACAAACAAACATATCTTTCAATATTTCCAGACATTAGGCATGAATCTATTATGCATAAAAGGTATAAGGACATAGCAGATAAACCAGCCGCTATAAGTTTAATATGATTTACATGAAAAGATAAAGAAAATTATAGAATATGATATGAACCAACATGGAACTATGGAATGCAGACTTTATGTTTACATATTTATTGCTTGAGGTCTTTTTAATAGCATCGGCAGTAAACAACGAGACAAGAAAACAAATGACAAAAAAATGTGCTCATCCCACCATAGATGTTTATCTCTCGTACAGTAGAGTGTCATTCTGCTGATCAACAAGGTGAAGGAATTTGTCACAAAAACAAGTTTCCGAAATTCGAAGAAAGGGGGGAAAGGAAAAAATAATGTCGAATACAAAGGTACAGTCACTTATTCCAAAACTTAAAATTGTTAACTGTAGTTCATAGCACTGCTAGTCGAAAGATCAAAGTGCTTATCAAAATGATAGTAACGTTAGACTCATTCTATAAGACATTATAATGCACAGTTTTAAGTTCCTGATGTTAAGGCCCGGTCACACCGCCAGAACTTTGCTAGACAGTTCCTGGAGCGGTGAAAAATAAAATCATCACCGCTCGTTATCGTTCACCACCGTTTACGAGAAGTTGTCCCCCGTGAAGGCAACGCCGTATACGTTCGGCCACATCGGATAGTGCCTCCTACCGCTTTTGAGATGCACAAAATATTGAAAGCGGTCCGCTAGGCCAACGTAGAAATCTTGAACGCTGGACCACCGCTGCTTCACAAAGCTTTGCCCGGGCGGTGATTAAACGTTGCACAAACTTTGGTGGAGCGGTTGTAAGCGTTTTACGCGCGGACAGGGGATTGCTGGAACGGTGTCGGAACTTTGTGTTATGTGATATAAGTCCTTTTATCACAAAAAATGTTTTCACGTTTATAACCACTTTCCAGAAACCGAATTACCCTCAAGGTTATAGCAGACCCTAGGGTTTATGGGGCTAGTCCCTGAATAACATTTACTGCAATTTAGGATGACCTAGGTAAGGTCCAGTTTCTGTGAGATCACTATTCATCTAAGAAACCGACCTTTTGTATGAATTTCACTATAAATGTTAACTTCAAACTTGAGACAGAAAGACTATTTAGAGAGTTCAAATAGTTTGAAGCAGATTTGTTTCCTGAGTTATATTTCCAGAGTTATTTCAGCATTTAATTTCAGCAGTTATTTCCCGAGTTATTTCAGGAGTTTCATCAGTTACAGATAGATTCAGAGTTTGAGATTCATTAGATAGATTCAATAATAGAGAGTTATTCATCAGAGTTGTTTGAGTGTTTAAATGTAATACAACGTAATATACCTCGAGTCAACGAGTCCTCCTTCAAGTTCAACTCAGAATTAAGCAAACTATAGACATTACCATTGTAGTTGATCCCTCGCACACAACAACCCGTATACAACACTTGATTTGGCGTTGGTATGGATGGAGACGCCGGAGCGTCACCGCTCGCATCACCGCTAAATCAACGCTCGATACCGTTCAACCAACGCTAAAGCAAAGTCGGCTTCAACGGTGCACCACTAAGGCAACGCCCGTGTTTTTATTTTTTTCCC
>OZ022596.1:16944074-17048785 GCA_963669155.1 Arbacia lixula
TTTTTATTTTTTTTTCCCCATTTTGTGCGCGGTGACGAACGTTGTTGAAATTCGGCCACCTCTCCCTACCTTTCAAGGAACGCTCCCACAAATTTTCGGGCGGTGTGACCGGGCCTTAAGTTGTGACGTTGCGCGCCTCGGGTATTCACAATGTTGTGCAACACCTTGTGCATGCATGCTACACCGTTGCATAATACTCGGTGCGCCGCATCTTCACTAAACGCACTCTTTACGTGCATAATTATGGTGCATACATTTCATAGTAAATCTCCGTCTTTGATGACAAGCACCATTACAGCGTTTTTGTTCTAGCCTGGGGGAGCATAATGTCATCTCACAAAAGAAAATGTTTGATATAAACATTTTTGCTATAGAGAGAAGGGAAAACAATTAACTACCCGTCACGAATTCCATTCTGTTCGAAAATTAGCCAAGCTTCTAAATTCAAGGTTTAATGCATCGTCATCCATGACGTTCTCCAAATCATTGCATTTGAACTTCCATTGCCTTGTTCTAAAGAACTTTGCATAGATACTAGTGATGTTTCAACATGTGTTCAACAATATGTGACAAACCCTTTCTAGGCACCGTGTTGTGTCATTGAGTTGTGGATCTGTCGAAACGGCTGTTGTTTAGGTTCCACTTGCCCCATCTACAACTATGGAGAAAGATTCGAAGGACCCTTGGAGGTTTCTTCTTGCGTTGTCCAAGATATTCATCCTGTTCCTTGATGCTGGACTTGCAAAATCGTTCGGAGTTTTACTGGATGAGCTGATCCTTCACTATAAGACTGATCACAAGACCATGGCATTCATCTGTAGTCTCCCTGCTACTCTCATGTATCTTGCAGGTCAGTTCATTTTAAAGGGCATATACTGTACTGGGAAGGCAAAAAAACTTCAAAATATTATTGTTAGCAATCTTCTTGCCAATGGTCTTAAATTCATGTATTGTCTATTTTAGAAGCTTGCTGAAAGTTATTTGCCCTCAAATGATCCACATTTGGAGTAATGAATGATTAAATCACAAATCCTCAAAATGTTTGGCCCGAACATTTTGAGGATTTAATCATTAATCATTAATTACTCCATATATGGATCATTTGAGGGTAAATAACTTTCAGCAAGCTTCTAAAATGGACAATACATGAATTTCAGACCATTGGCAAGAAGATTGCTAACAATTACATTTTGAAGGCTTTTTTGCCTTCCCAGTACAGTATATGCCCTTTAAGCATGTTAAGAGTCCACCACTCTCCCATATGAAATTTACATAGGCATAATAAATTTATTGCAGTTTCCATTTCCGTTCTCAACTCAGATATGATTGTTTATTCTTAGAACTCGATGTATCAAAATGCTTTTTTCGATGGAGTTGTCGTGGTATAGTGACTATGAACCGTAACTGAAGATCTCCAAGTCCTAGGATTGTGTTCTTCCGCGAGGGTTATGACGTTTTTAGAAAAAAAAATTATCCGCCAATCCGCCCAGTCTCGTGCGGGTTCATGACCGAAAATAGTGGGGGGACATTTGATATTGTGTCCTCCCCCCCCCCCCCCTTTCGAAATGGTGTGAGGGGGTTATGACGTTTTTCTAAAAAAATTTGTACACGAACGAAAATAGTGGGGGGACATTTTATATTGTGTCCCCCCCCCCTTTGAAATGGTTGGGGGGGGGGGACACGACCCGCCCCCCCCCCCCCTCGTCCCCCCGGGATTTCCGCCCATGGTGCCTAGTAACAAGGTACCAAATTCATGAAAATACTCCAAAGCATGGTTGGCTTCTAAACGCCATATACCTACACAGACTGTTAGGCTGGTGATGTTTTATGAATATAGCCTGGGCTATCCATGTGACATGGTTATATCCATCTCCAAACTGCAAACAGGGATAGACCATGTACACAATTTTAAGCATGAAAAACAATCTGTCATTGAGCTGAAAAATAAACAGAGTAATTGCAAATGATTGCCATGACAATTGCTACCTGCAACTAATCGTCTTCGTATTTTTGTCAAGCTTTGTACAATCTTTTAAAGTTGTTCGTATGTTGCTCTCTTTAAATGTCCACTTTGATTATGTTTTATTTTTTTTTAATTTGGTGTTCTACTCTGCCTTGTGGGTAACACATTTTTCTCTCTTGAGTAATCTGCATTTCATCTGCCTTTCCTTATCCTAATTATCAACAGTCCAGTCCTGGTAAATTGGTACCTTTTTACCTTCTTCAATAACTACAGTCAAACCTGTCTTAGCGGCCACCTGTCTATAGCAGCCAACTTGTCTATAGTGCCCAATAAAACATTCCCCTGGAGAGAGATCATATGTAAAAGAACCTGTTTATAGCAGCCACTTGTCTATGAAGACTACAAATTGTGTTTCCTTTGTGTGGCCACTATAGAAAAGTTTCACTGTACGCTTTTTTGTTTTATTTTATTATGTAGTTAATATTTTTTCCTTGATTCTCACTCCGTTAAACGAAAGCTTGAAAAAACAGGCTTGAACACGCACTAGCTCGTGATCTACATCAGATAAAGCAGTGTAGCCTGTAAAGTGAATGGACATCATGCTCGTCTCTGGTACAATTTATTCTTGACCCAAACATTCCGTTATTCAAGCTCTACTTCTATATCTTGTTCAAATACATCAGGCCCCTTTGCAAGTGCGGTGATGACGATGGTACGACCCCGAACCCTGGCCATAACAGGTGGTGTCATGACTGCGCTGCCTTTAATGCTCATCTTCGTCACGGACTCATCTTATCTGCTTGGCACCCTTCTCGCTGTGTCAGGTATGAGCTCGAGAATTTGGTTTCCAGACGGGACCACCCAATTTAAATAAGGGCATAGCACATAAGCCGGTTTTTACCGGTTTTATATGATTTTCATAAAAAGATAAAGAATATTAAAGAAAATTATGTGAACTAATATGGGACTAGGGAGAGCATGTTTGCATATTGTTTGAGGTCTTTTGAATACCATCGACAGTAAACAACAAGCCAATAACAAAGGACAAAAACATATGCTTATCCAACCATACATGTTTTTCCCGCGTAAAAAAAATATGGCTTTGTGAAAAAATATTAATATCTTTCTGCATTCAAAATGGTCGTATTTTTTTCTGCCATAATCAATCTTTGAACCGACGCATTGTGTGTATCATTACTGCTTTCAGTGCACTGTGGTAATAATTATTCCTCTTCCTCTTCTGTGTCAAAATAACTTGCCTTTGATTGATTGATTGTCATTGAACATGTGTTTGAAAGCCATTTTGGTCTGCTTTTAATCTGCCCATGAATAGGGTGCTCAATGGCTCACTAAGTTCGGGCACTAAGTACGCGTACACGCAGTGAACTCTACTACACTTCAGGCATAATTTACAGACAAATATAGGTTGAAATTGCCTTATGTATTACGTATAACATTCTACTACAGACATATGCCGACGAAACCAAATTAAAATGACATCGTTCTAATTTCTCCTCAGCTTTTTTTCTTCTTTACTGTTCTCTCCAGTTCTTTCGATTGCTTTGCGAGCGCACGTTACGGGCGTAGGCAGCCACCCAGCCAGCCAGAATAATTGACATAGCAAGATGGCGGCGCGTTCACTCGAGCGTGAAGCCGCGTGACCGCGCAGTCGTGTGTACGCTCTGAATGGGGCTGTTCTTTCCAGGTTCTTTCTAGTTCCGTGGCTGCAACGCGAACGAGCGGAAAGCCTATTTGTTTGTAGCCTATCCGATAGGCGTCGGGCTAATGGGCCAACTAATGACGGGCGAGGGCGAAGGGCGAAGCCCGCCCTCTCTCCCGTCATGAGTCATGCGAGGGCGCAGCCCGAGCGCCTATCGTCACTGGTGAGTACGAAAAATGAATTTCCTTTTATTTACCTTGTTCCGTTCGTAGAAATTCTACGAACCCCCAACGAAGCTTCAATATAAATATTCATAGCTGTCCGCGAACACGGACCAATAAGCGTCGAGGTTTGAACGTGACGTATTATGAATATGAATGAGCTCACTTCGCTCAAAATGGCGTTCGCAAGATGTCTAACAGTGAGTATTATGCTGCCCAAAAGCTCAAAATAGACCTGCAGGCTTCAGCGATATGTGCAGTACTCAATGGGGAGGATTGTTTTGTAAGTTTGCCTACTGAATTTGGGAAAAGTGCGATATTCCAGGCTCTGCCATTGTCGTTTGACTTTCTTCGATCGGGACTGCTCTCGCGCAGCCCACTCACTGCGTGAGCGGGCTGGTCACAGTAAGGACTCTGAGAGCAGACCGAAGCCGCCAGTGCCAGCCGCAGGGAAGACCACTCGATCCCTGGTAAATCTACGACTGCGGCAAATCCCGGTGCAACTCCAACTCCGCGGAGATCTATTGCTCTTGTAATTTCCCCCTTGATTTCCCTTTTGAACCCTAATACGAATGAACTCGCCCAACAAAATCATAGACTGCGATGATATTTGATTGGTTAAAATATACAGTTGATCGCCATATAAGGGTTATCTCATGAATGATGCATAAAAAAAGTACGTCACGCATACGTGCATATTGATGACTTTACCAGTGATGATAGGCGCTCGGGCTGCGCCCTCGCCCACCAGTCCCCATTCGCACAACCAGTAACTTGCCCACTATAGCCCGGCGCATATCAGATAGGCTAATTTGTTTGCGGCTTGCTGGAAACTTGCTTACCGATGTGCATCGGTAATAATAGCGGTATATGGTATATGAACGGGGCTATTGACGATCGCGAGCAATAGTACCGAACAGTGGTACGGTTCGCAGTACGCACATATTTCCATTTCCATTCACCTACGTGTGTTCTGTGCAAAATTGCGAACGAAACGTGTCCACGGTTGTGCATTGATGCGAACGCAACGTACAAAGAGTTAATTCCATTCTATTCGAAAATTAGCCAAGCTTCTAAATTCAAGGTTTAATGCATCGTCATCCATGACGTTCTCCAAATCAGTACATTTGAACTTCCATTGCCTTGTTCTAAACAACTTTGCATAGATGCTAGTGATGTTTCAACGTGTGTTCAACAATATGTGACAAACCCTTTCTAGGCACCGTGTTGTGTCATTGGGTTGTGGATCTGTCAAAACGGCTGTTGTTTAGGTTCCACTTGCTCCATCTACAACTATGGAGAAAGATTCGAAGGACCCTTGGAGGTTTGTTCTTGCGTTGTCGAAGACATTCATCCTGTTCCTTGATGCTGGACTTGCAAAATCGTTTGGAGTTTTACTGGAAGAGATGATCCGTCACTATAAGACTGACCACAAGACCATGGCATTCATTTGTAGTCTCCCTGCTACTCTCATGTATCTTGCAGGTCAGTTCATTTTAAGCATGTTAAGAGTCCACTACTCTCCCATATGAAATTTACATAGGCATAATAAATTTATTGCAGTTTCCAATTCCGTTCTCAACTCAGATATGATTGTTTATTCTTAGAACTCGATGTATAAAAATGCTTCGTCGGTGGAGTTGTCGTGGTATAGTGATTATGAACCGTAACTGAAGATCTCCAAGTCCCATGATTGCGTTCCTCCGGAAAACACATTATCCACATTTCTGCTCGCCACCCAGGATGCTACCAGTCCTTGCAGGAGACGGAAGATTATATAAACAATCTTCACCTTCTTGCAGCGGGCAAGGAATACTGTCAGGAGTGTAGAAATGCTGCTCATACTATTTCAATTCAATTCTTTCTTCATTCAACACACAAAAATAAACAACTTTCATGACGGCATCACCAGAAAACCGAAGGCTTGTGAGGTGTGATAGTCTTTATTATTTTATATATGTATATTTGTGCTTGATACGTTCTTGTGCCTAGTAACAAGGGGCCAAATTCATGAAAATACTCCAAAGCATGGTTGGCTTCTGAACGCCATATACCTGCACACACTGTTAGTAACTTAATAGGCTGGTGATGTTTTATGACTATAGCCTGGGCTATCCATGTGACATTCTTATATTCCTCTCCAAACTGCAAACAGGGATAGACCATGTACACAATTTTACGCATGAAACACAATCTGTAATTAAGCTTGAAAATAAACAGAGTAATGGCAAATGATTGCCATAACAATTGCTACCTGCAACTAACCGTCTTCGTATTTTTGTAACACATTTTCCATTTAATACCAAGCTTTGTACAATCTTTTGAAGTTGTTCTTATGTTGCTCTCTTTAAATGTCCACTTTGATTCTGTTTTATTTTTTAATTTGGTGCTCTGCCTTGTGCATTTTTGTTCTTGATTAATCTGCATTTTATCTGCCTTTCCTTATCCTAATTGTTAACAGTCCAGTCCTGATAAATTGGTTCCTTTTTACCTTCTTCAATAACTACAGTCAAACCTGTCTAAGCGGCCACCTGTCTATAGCAGCCAACCTGTCTATAGTGGCCACTAAAACAATTCCCCTGGGGAGAGATCATGTGTTAAAGAACCTGCTTATAGCAGCCGCCTGTCTATGAAGACTACAGATTGTGTTTTCCTTGTGTGGCCACTATAGAAAGATTTCACTATACGCTTTTTTGTTTTATTTTATTATGTATTGCATTTAGGCATAAGTTAATATTTTTGCTCTACCCAATCTGTCTTCGACAAAATTGTCCTTGATTCTCACTCCGTTAAACGAAAGCTTGAAAAAAAAACCAGGCTTGAACACGCACTAGCCCGTGATCTACATCAGATAAAGCAGTGTAGCCTGTAAAGTGAATGGACATCATGCTCGTCTCTGGTACAATTTATTCTTGACCCAAACACCCCGCTATTCAAGCTCTATTCTATATCTTGTTCTAATACATCAGGCCCCTTTGCAAGTGCGGTGATGACGATCGTACGACCCAGAACCCTGGCCATAACAGGTGGTGTCATGACTGCGCTGCCTTTAATGCTCATCTTCGTCACGGACTCACCCTATCTGCTTGGCACCCTTCTCGCTGTGTCAGGTATGAGCTCGAGAATTTGGTTTCCAGACGGGACCACCCAATTCAAATAAGGGCATAGTACATAAACCGGTTTATGATTTTCATAAAAAGATAAAGAATATTAAAGAAAATGATGCGAACTAACATGGGACTATGGCGAGCATGTTTACATGTTTACATGTTTACATATTGTTTAAGGTATTTTGAATACCATCAACAGTAAACAACAAGCCAATAATAAAGGACAAAAACATATGCTTATCCAACCATACATGTTTTTCCCGCGTAAAGAAAATATGGCTTTGTGAAAAAATATTAATATCATTCTGCATTCAAAATGGTCGTAATTACGTATTTTTTTCTGCCATAATCAATCTCTAATCATCACTCTCTTTGAACAGATTTGTTTACCAATAAACCAAGTCAGTCTAGTCACAATAGACACGCTGTTTACGATAATTTAAGATTAATGATCAGTTTTATTCGCCTCTCTTTTTCCGTGTAAAATATATCAGGTGTAGGGATGGGCTTCGTTTACCTGCCAGTAGCACACTCTTTGACTGAATACTTCGACAAGTCGTACAATCTCATGACCACCTTTACCTTATTTGGATTGACACTTGGAGCATCCATCATGCCCATCATTACTGAGCGGGCAATGGAGGCATTTGGCTTATATGGCACCTTCTTCATTCTTGGCGGCATTTGTCTGAATGCTGTGCCATGTGGAGCCGTCGTCAAACCAAGACGAGATCATCCGAGGCATGACGAAGACTCCTTATCCCGCCACCAATCCGACGAAAGTGATCATCACATCGTGGACACTGAACAAGAGAAGGACATTGAGGAGGCTGAGAGCGATTCAGCAAACGATTTTGAGTTACGTCTCATATCTAGCTCCGATGTTGATCTAGGCTCTGATGAGCAAACACATCTCATTAATTCAAATGATCAGGGACCATTGTGGTGCTCTCAATCGTTGGACAGATTTCGAAACTTCTTCACCTCAGAGCTGATATTTCTCACTCTAGTTCCCAGCATGTTCCTTATTTTTTCAGTCATGTATGCGTGGATGCTGTTTCTAGTGCCACATGCAGAATGGCTTGGAATTGAAAATTCAAGAGCAGTGTTTCTTTCAACCATCGCAGGCATCAGTGGCGTCTTTGGAAGGATCGTTTTTCTGGTCTTCCTCTACCTCGAATGGGATTCTACGCTAATATTCATCCTTGCTTGCATCATCTGCGCAATGTCATTTATGATGAGCTCACTCAGTGCTTCGTACGCTTTCCAAGCCGCGATGGCCGTCATGCAAGGGTTCAGTTTATTCATCCTTGACAGTTTGAATATGGTCCTCACCAAAACTACCATCAAGGATGACAAGAACATGAACGCCGCAATTACTTTGAACTTATTTGTGGCTGGAATCGGTGCAACAGTTGGAGATGTCTTATCAGGTATGTACGATATCTTGGGTTCATAGTGTGGCTCAATATCTTAACCCATGCTTAACCCAATTTAATGTATATATTTATATTTTATATCTGATTGTAAGCGCTGTGATACTTTTTGTGTATAGCGCAGATAAATAACCATTATTATTATTGTTATCAATCTACGTGTATTCAACCTTTATCTAGTTGAATTAGAAAAACAAAAGTGAAATGAAAAGCATGAACAACCAAATACTGTGATACACGAACATGCATTTTTGTTCATTTGTAAACCCTATACGTATGAGAATTAATAACCAAACTCTAGTCCTTTAAAAATGTTTTTAAAAAAGAGTTAAAGGAATACTTTCATTGTTTGTATTATCATTGAATGTCCTACAACTGTATCTCATTCTATCCCCACAGGACATGTTTATGATGTGGTGTCGTCGTACACAATAATTTTCCTGTTATTTGCTATGGCCCTCGTCATCGTTATCATCAACCTGTTGGTATTCGTCTTCATCAAACGCTGCAGGGTCACCAACTAAATATGGCGTTACAGAGACTAAACGCTTCTTGCGTGTTTTATCATATTTTCTTGCCACTCAAAAATACAGTTTTTTTAGGATTTGGGTATATTATTCGTGCAAAATATAACTCTGTCACATGGAGAACTTAGTGAATGTTCGTCTTTTCACTAACACGTATTGAAAGGAGTGTGATAGTGGAAAGTATCAGTATCAAGTTAGACTGTCATGAAATCTTCATCGTTAGGATTGCAAGAAGTTAGCTCCTTCTATGCTAAAACAGGAGCAAATTGTGGTATCTAATTTAGTACAAGAAATGGTCACCAGTCGTGCGTAAAGTTGTTCGTAGCTTGAGACAGACCGGTGAAGCACCCCCCCCCCCCCCCCCGTTTGCTAATAATATTGCTAATGTGAGAGATGCTGGACTAAATGTTCAAAGTATTGTTTGTACAGTCTAACAAAAGGTTTCAATGTTTATTTCTCAACTTTATTGAACAAATATGTAACATGAATATGAAAGGATCATTGCCAAGAGATTAATAGAAGATATTGATGAGTAAGATTTCGATAGCAATATTTCATTAAAATGTAGCGTGTAATTAGTTTTTTTTGTAGGTAGAATTTCACTCAAAGTATTTATCTGATACTTGTTAGTGGCTATTACTTTAAAAATAATTCACCAAAATCATTAAATCGATTGGTTCTCTTTTGGTGTGACCTATTAATTAATTCTAAGACAATTGTTGGTAATCATGGTAATCAATCGAAATGACATGTAAACTAGCATCTTCAATTTCGGATGATACCTTAATATGGCTTCCGGTACTGTTTTGCCACGCACAGGACGTGACGTGCGTTTACGAAAGATCATCTGAATCTCATCAATGTTCATCTAAACCAAACTTCCTTTATGTAAATACCATACAAAACTGTGTCCTAGGGACGTTGTTTTCATGCTTGAAAAAAACGCTTTTCTACGAAACGCTTGGAAACTTGATATACATCATGTACATTAAGTCCCCTTCCTGACTACCTTCTAGATCATCATGATCATAACGCTTTTTATTTCATTTTGAAACCACTGCAGATGCCACGATTATGCCACGATTCTGCAGTCGTGTGTGTGTGTGTGTGTGTGTGTGTGTGAGAGAGAGAGAGAGAGAGAGAGGGGGGGGAGAAACACAAGAGAGCGAGATGCACAGACAATGAAAAAGGGGAGAGATATGGAAAGGAAGAAAGAAGAGACGAGAGGTGTGAAAAGGGATAGGATATAGAAAGGATGAGAGGACAAAGTGGGCGAGAGTGACATAAAGAGGGAGAAGAAAGAGGACGAGATGGAGTGATTATGAGAAAAGAGGGAGATAGAGAAGAAGGAGGGAGAATGGAGGGAGAGGGAAAGAGAGAGAGAGAGAGAGAGAGAGAGAGAGAGAGAGAGAGAGAGAGAATCAGAGAAGACGAAGAGAGAGTTAAACCCAAATCAGAATAGGAAGGTATATGTGTGCAATTCAACCATTAATTTATATACAAGTTTATGGCATTTCTGTATTTACAGACAATTGCTGAGTAGAAATCACATAACGTGGAGCTACAGTATCTTGCGAGATAGGTTTCATCCATTCGATTAGGTCTGTTTCAAGACCTAAACTTCCTCGAAAAACCGATTACTGGAGCTGCTTTTACCTTCGGACCATGTCTACATTTATTGCAAAACCGTCCACCCAACCACCGTCGCTCTTTTGTCAAAAGGAACATGTTCTAAATCAGGCTGGCTGAAATCAATCAAGTGCCATATCAATTCTCTCTGACAAACTAACTTAATATGAAAGGTGATTTATAACGTTTGCAGAAATTGCCAAATTCCGTTCAACATTGCAAGGATCACTACATCAACCAAGTAAACAACCAAAAAAGTAACGTATTAGTGGACGTAATACCCCCCCCCCTCCCCCATCCCCCCAAACATACACGCACATAAACACAACACCTTCAAAATAATAATAATAATGATGATAAACATGATAAAGGCCAAATAACACTTATTCAAAGAAGCAATACACATGGCAAGAAATCGACAAAAATGGCGGAACAGTGTGCTGCCGATGCCACCACTCAACCCATCGTTGAAGTGAAAGGCACAAGTCCAGTCAAGCCAAGATTTCATTTGTATTTTTTGTTCTTTAAGGCTAGGGTTTTCTTTAAACTCATATTCACATGCAGATAACAATGTTACCTCCCAATTGTTCATATGATATCGCGCTGTTCTCGGTGTTCAAGGTATAGATCTCTAAATCTGATCGTGTCGCTTAGATTACCGAGTTCCAAGTGAAACTGTGGTACAACGATCTGCGTGTACTAAATTGCATTCAAAATCGGCCCTATGAAAGGAAGATTTTAATGACACGGTCGATATGAATTCCCAACGATACAGTCAATTTGAATTTGAAATAACACGGTCAATATAATTTACTTAAAAACAACCAGTAATTCATTGTATCTTTAGGATAGTTAGTACATGATGCTTATTGTTACGATGTTACTCACACAAAATCACATTCAAGTGGCTCACTACCCTGTCTACTATATTTAATGTCCATTAATCATTAACCCTGTGCGTACAAGGACACATACTTCTCTATGAGATTGGTGTTAAAAAAAGCAAGAGCACTATAGACATCTCGCTTTTGTTAACCTATAAGTGGCTGCCTAACATAGTTGCAGTGATTTATCATTAAGTCGGCTTTGAAAACTTATGTTGTTGTCATAATGTTCCTTAGATAACTAATTGTTCTTTTTTCTGACATTATGAGTTCCTAAGTTCCTGTTCCTCTCTCACATTGACGCCCATTTATATCTAGAACCCTATCTCAGGGTGTAATGTGTTCTCGTCTGTCGATCGTCTCCCACTAAACGACCGAGTTGAGTAAATCTCGCAATGCGGTAAAATTGCGTTCTTGCAACATAAACAAAGCTAATACCGTAACTACCACTAGATGGCGCTATTGCACGTGATGAATGTGAAGTTCTTATCTGTCGCGTGTGTTGGGTTTGGAGGACTTTATCCAACTGCCATAAAACGATTAAAATTCATCGCGTTTGTCTAAAATTCTCTTCTTTTTTTCTCGTATGATACAAGAAAATCCCCTGCGCTAAAGTATCCTAAACGCAAACAGTAGACAAATTCAGTGATAAATGGCACTATATTAGAAAGCGTTGTATTACTATAATTATCTAAATCTTTCTCTTTTTCTTTTTTTCCCCTTCGAACATGATTCTCTCTATACCTCATTTTTTTGTTATTCTCTCTTTCTCTTTCTCTCACGCTGTCATTCTCTAACTCTCTTTAAAAGCAGTCCATTTCTCCCTGTGTTCGTCTGTTATTCTTCTCTCATGTGTACTTCCTTTAATCTGTCTCTGTCTATCTATCTATCTATCTATCTCTCTCTCTCTCTCTCTCTTTCTCTCCTCCTCTCCACCATTTTCTTTTCACACGCCCTTTCTCCATATATCACTCTATGTATCTTTCTGGCATTGTCTTTAACCTCCCCTCTCGCTTTTATTACTGTCAATTTGAATAACTGAAATCAGTTTCATCCAGCAGCGCATTGAGACGTGAGAAAGCATACGTTCTACACGTCGTATGAAAGCACAAACAAGTCACTGTAACATTATCCTGATTTTTAAGTGTTTTGTGTCTCAATGATTGTGCATTTAGGAGACGGGCAACCATCCTTAATTCTCAATGCTTGTCTACAGTAATCGTTGACGTGATGTGGTTAACATTTGAATTAGCATGATTATTCAATGTAAATGCATGTAAAATGCCATTACAAATATATGTCATACATGTTGACTTTTTTGTTATTTTCCGGCTCCTTTTATTCTTTGAATATTTTTCATTTTCCTGTAAGTCCTTATACTAAAGGTTTTCCCGCTCAATTTCGCACTTAGTGCATGCAAGAGTATAAATAGTTCTTTCAATTTCGCTAAAGAGCAACCAAATATTGAAACTAGTCATTCAAAATCGCCATAGGGCCGCCAAAAATTCATAATGGGCATTCAGTTTGGCTATAGATCAATCAAAAGTGTAAAGACATCATTGAGATTCGCCATAGTGCACTCAACATGCTCAAGTTCAAATTCGCTATTGGGTATCCACGTCCATAACTAGTGCATTCAATCTAGCATTCAATTTATTCACATGACTTGTTGGTATGCACGGTGTAATAGTCACTCATTGTAAGATATTTATTCGCTCCAAGTCTCACATTTTTTTTGTAAGGCTTGATCAATGTTCGTGATAAACAACCAAACTCTGCGGAGAAAGCTTGCGTAATCACAAAACTTCAGGAAATGTTTGAGAACGAAAAAAAAGAAGAGTGCGTCGGCCGCCACTCAGATGGAGGTGATAATCTACACAGAAATATCACGCGTAATCAGTAAAGGTTTTTGAATGAGATTTATTTATAGTTTTGTATAAAATATAAGTTTGCAGAGGAATAATGGTATGTGGAAAAACAAAAGCGGTTTAATTGTCGTGAATTGTTCCGTATAAAGAAAATCATTACAGTTTAAAAAAACATGGAGGCTTTGATTCATTCTACATTCATTCATAAACAATGAGCGTGGTATAAATGGGTCATGCTTATGGAAGTAAATATAAACATGAGAAAGTTTTAAAACATATAGGAAAAATTGCGTATGCTAAGTTGCATGCACAAATTGTATAATTGGATGCACAATGGCAAAATTAAATGCTCTAACTTGGTTGCTCCAACTTGGTTGCACTATAGCGAATTTGAATGCCGACTGGTAATTTTGGCTGCCCTATCTGATAAATTGAATGACCTATCTGTACCACGGACAATGTGCGACATCGAATGACCTATCTTTACTTTTGCATGCACTAAGTGCGAAATTGGACGTGTATAAAATAGGCCTCCATTTCCTCACGTCTGAATGTCGTATATCACCAAAGCCATGCCATATAGGAGAAGATGATATTAATGGGTTTAAAATGGCCATACAGCAAACTTTGTTTCGTAACCATGTCACTATCATTGGTCTAATCCACGTTTATTGTACATATACTGTATGTACGATATCCACTTGCTTTTACCTTGTGTCAAGTTGTATAATCATTGAAAGAATCAGAACAATCAATACTTCAGTGCAGGATCCTAATGTGATCCCGTTGTGTTATAAATAATCTGTTTTGATGTACGTTTCATTTCCATATTATTACATGTACCTAGAATACTGCACGCAGTGAGGCATCAATGCCATTCAATCTGCTCAGGATTACTCATGCCTTTGTTATGGGAAATGTAGTGTTTCAGTTCACTTCATATTGTGTGTGTTTGTACTGTTTTAATTACTGAACTTTGATAACATTTACAAAAAGCTGGCATATAAAGAGTTTAACGAGTTATCATGACCGTGTTTGCCTTGGTTCTATAATGAAGTGCTACTCGTATTTTATTCTATGTTTCTTGTATAAAGATGATGGTAATATTCGGCGCCTATACCCGTGCGTAAGCTGACATGGGACATGTCTTGGTGCATCGGAGGTTATACACCATTAATTGTCAAAATCTGCGTGGATATCTCTATCGTGTTTCTCCTGAAAGTACTGTAAGATTATATCATTTGCATCGTTAGTTGATGTAAACTGAATGACAAATGGCTTCCATTACTCCTTTAGTAATGTTCGTAAACCTTTTATCTTATTAGGTACATGTACGTTGTCCATTGCGCGTAGATTGTATACTTTGTTTGTATTTTAAATATAGTTTGATATTATCTCATTGCTAATTGTATCAGCGAATATTGTTTCCCTTATCAGACCCTAGATACAGTAACTGTTACATGATTAAAGCTTAAAACTATCATACCACAAAAACGTTAATATACTTTGTTCGTATTAGTGCACAATGTGCTTTCGTATTAAACCTGTCATGCCTGTAGAATGTCTATTATATTTTGCTTTGCCTTATCATAAGCAACATATTGTTGTATATACATGAGTAAATTGAGAGTGTTTATGTTATCATTGACATGTTGTTACCTTGGTTGCTGGTACGTGAACGGATGACACAAAAATTATCACGACGTTCGTCAAAGGAGAGAAACATTCATCAAAATGTCGACTCTTACTATTTCATGGGGATAAGGACCACAGCTCCATTCTTTTATTTAGCGGTAACATGTAGTAGCTTTGTGATGAAATACTGAAGGGGATAATTTCATTGTTACATGGTGCACCCTATGTCATTAACTAATTATATAAATAAACCATTACTAAATTTATTAGTGAAAAAACGACTGACCGACATGTTTGTAGGGAAACAAAGAGTGAGATGGGGGGTGGGGGGGTGGGGGGGGGCATGCCTACACAAATACGGACAAGTGGAAAATGAGTAGAAAAGCAAGAACGAGTAGAAGAGAAGCGAAGAGAGATATAAGAACAGGGAAGAGTGTGTGTGTGCGTGTGTGTGAGAGACTTCAAACTTGAGATAGACAGACTATTTAGAGAGCTCAGAGAGTTTGAAGCAGAAGTGTTTCCTGAATAATATTTCGATAGTTATTTCAGCAATTATTTCAGGGGTTTCATCAGATATAGATAGATTCAGAGTTGAGATTCATTAGATAGATTCAATAACAGAGAGTTATTCATCAGAGTTGTTTGAGTGTTTAAATGTACTGCAACGTAGTATACCTCGAGTCCACGAGTCCTCCTCCAAGTTCAACTCAGAATTAAGCAAACTATAGACATTACCATTATACTTGATCCCTCGCACACAACAACCCGTATACAGCATTTGGTTTAGCGTTGTTATGGAGACGCCGGAGCGTCACCGCTCGCATCACCGCTAAACCAACGCTAAAGCAAATTTGGCTTCAACGGTGCACCACTAAGGCAACGCCCGTGTTTTTATTTTTTTCCCATTTTGTGCGCGGTGACGAACGTTGTTGAAATTCGGCCCCCTCTCCCTACCGTTCAAGGAACGCTCCCACAAATTTTCGGGCGGTGTGACCGGGCCTTAAGTTGTGATGCTGCGCGCCTCGGGTATTCACAATGTTGTGCAACACCTTGTGCATAATCCTGGGTGCGCCGCATCTTCACTAAACGCACTCTCACAGTACTTTACATGCATAATTATGGTGCATACATTTCATAGTAAATTTCCGTCTTTTATGACAAGCACCATTACAGCGTTTTTGTTCTAGCCTGGGGGAGAATTATGTCATCTAACAAAAGAAAATGTTTGATATAAACATTTTTGCTATAGAGAGAAGGGAAAACAATTAACTACCCGTCACGAATTCCATTCTGTTCGAAAATTAGCCAAGCTTCTAATTTCAAGGTTTAATGCATCGTCATCCATGACGTTCTCCAAATCATTGCATTTGCACTTTCATTGCCTTGCTCTAAACAACTTTGCATAGATACTAGTGACGTTTCAACATGTGTTCAACAATATGTGACAAACACTTTCGAGGCACCGTGTTGTGTCATTGGGTTGTGGATCTGTCAAAACGGCTGTTGTTTAGGTTCCACTTGCTCCATCTACAACTATCAGTCAAGTCCTTTCGCCCAAAACGGCGAATCCATCATGTGTCTATTATTAGCCATATTCGGAGAACGCTCGGTGATGCGCGAATAATTCGATGCGAACTGCTCCCGCTGAGCCGTTAGATCGTATTCTCCTTCCAGGCTGTCTGTACTATTCGAAATTGAAAACTATGTGTGCGCGCTGCGAGTTTGAAGCCGAAATCCCTATCACAACACGTCTGAAATGCTTGCAGCAAGCCTCACATACAAAATAGCGCATCCATGCATTAACCGCTACGGTAAATGCGTATGTGTATTGTACGTGTTTGACGAGTAATAATCCCGACGTATTGAATTAGGCTATCTGCATCACAATTTGAAAATTGAATGCTCGGGTACGGATTCATTTTGCCAATAACAAAAGTTCCACTGGATAGATCATCTTTTAATTTTTCGTGATGAAACCTTAATACTGTTTAGTTAACATAATTTCTTTACACGATGATCTAACCGGTGGCATTTTTAATACGAATTTTTGAAATCATTTAATTGGATAACGGTCGCGGTTTGCCATTCACTTTGCACGCGTAGGCGAAAGGAGGTGAACCGACGGAGGCTCGATGAATGCGACATATTCTCCGTTTTCGGAGAACTTGTTCATTCTCCGTTATCGGAGAACAGCTCTGACTGACTATGGAGAAAGATTCGGAGGACCCTTGGAGGTTTGTTCTTGCGTTGTCCAAGACATTCATCCTGTTCCTTGATGCTGGACTTGCAAAATCGTTTGGAGTTTTACTGGACGAGATGATCCTTCACTATAAGACTGACCACAAGACCATGGCATTCATTTGTAGTCTCCCTGCTACTCTCATGTATCTTGCTGGTAAGTTCATTTGAAGCATGTTAAGAGTCCACCACTCTCCCATATGAAATTTACATAGGCATATTAAACAATTTTGTTGCAGTTTCTAACTATTTCGGTTCTCAACTCAGATATGATTGTTTATTCTTAGAACTTGATGTATCAAAATGCTTTGTCGGTGGAGGTGTCGTAGTATAGTGATTATGAACCGTAACTGAAGATCTCCAAGTCCCATGATTGCGTTCCTCCGCAAGACACATTATCCACATTTCTGCTCGCCACCCAGGATGCTACCAGTCCTTGAAGGAGCTGGAAGATTATATGAACAATCTTCACCTTCTTGCAGCGGGCAAGGAATACTGTCAGGAGAGTAGAAATGCTGCTCATATTTCAATTGAATTCTTTCTTCATTCAACAAACAAACAAAAAAAAAAACTTTCATGAAGGCATCACCAGAAAGCTGATGGCTTGTGAGGTGTGATAATCTTTATTATATTCCACATCCTAAGAATGTTGCTATATGATTGGTCAAGAGTTGATCACGTGATGAGGCGTAGTTTTTCCTATCAGATCACCTGAGAATAAAAGTTCGTTACACTCTAGGTGATAGTACTTTTTGGTTTCGCTGATCTCTTCACTCCTCACAGTCCTAACGCGTGATCAATTTTTTGAGTATGCGCGAAATAAAAGTGCGTTACACTCGGACTATCAGCTCCCACTAACGCGTCCAAACCCGCGTCATAATGCGCGTCCTAGTGCGCGTCCTAATTAACGCGCATCATAACGCGTGTTCCCCATGGCAGCAGCTCGGGGTTAGGTAGAGAAGTAAACATTACTTTTGTACGTCAAATTGTCATTTTTGGTATAGATAGTTGGTTTCAGATGTGGAATATAAATCAAATAATCAACTTTTGGTTTCAGGCAATGAGACGAACTATCACTTCCTCGGCGATCTGAATGTATGCGCTATCTTTCCTCAGCTGCGCATCGGAAAGATAGCTACACCCAGATCGCCTCGGAAGTGATAGTTCATCCCATCACCTTCACCAACGTTGATTATTTGTTTATTATTTTATATATGTATATTGGTGCTTGATACGCTCTTGTGCCTAGTAACAAGGGGCCAAATTCATGAAAATACTCCAAAGCATGGTTGGCTTCTAAACGCCATATACCTACACACACTGTTAGTAACTTAATAGGCTGGTGATGTTTTATGAATATAGCCTGGGCTATCCATGTGACATTCTTATATTCCTCTCCAAACTGCAAACAGGGATAGACCATGTACACAATTTTAAGCATGAAAAACAATCTGTCATTGAGCTGAAAAATAAACAGAGTAATTGCAAATGATTGCCATGACAATTGCTACCTGCAACTAACCGTGTTCGTATTTTTGTAACAACTTTTCCATTTAATATCAAGCTTTGTACAATCTTTTGAAGTTGTTCTTATGTTGCTCTCTATAAATGTCCACTTTCAATCTGTTTTATTTTTTTAATTTGGTGTTGTACTCTGCCTTGTGGGTAAAACATTTTTTTCTTGATTTATCTGCATTTTATCTGCCTTTCCTTATCCTAATTGTTAACAGTCCAGTCCTGATAAATTGGAACCTCTTTACCTTCTTCAATAACTACAGTCAAACCTGTCTTAGCGGCCACCTGTCTAGAGCAACCAACCTGTCTATAGTGGCCACTAAAACAATTCCCCCGGAGAGAGATCATGTGTTAAAGAACCTGTTTATAGCAGCCGCCGAACTATGAATACTACAGATTGTGTTTTCCTTGTGTGGCCACTATAGGAAGATTTCACTATACGCTTTTTTGTTTTATTTTATTATGCATTGCATTTAGGCATAAGTTCATATTTTTGCTTTACCCAATCTGTTTTCGACAAAATTGTCCTTGATTCTCACTCCGTAAAACGAAAACTTGAGAAAAAAAAAAACAGGCTTGAACACTCACTAGCTCGTGATCTACATCAGATAAAGCAGTGTAGCCTGTAAAGTGAATGGACATCATGTTCGTCTCTGGTCCCGTTATTCAAGCTCTACTTCTATATCTTGTTCTAATACATCAGGCCCCTTTGCAAGTGCGGTGATGACGATCGTACGACCCAGAACCCTGGCAATAACAGGTGGTGTCATGACTGCGCTGCCTTTAATGCTCATCTTCGTTACGGACTCACCCTATCTGCTTGGCACCCTTCTCGCTGTGTCAGGTATGAGCTCGAGAATTTGGTTTCCAGACGGGACCACCCAATTTAAATAAGGGCATAGTACATAAGCCGGTTTTTACCGGTTTGATATGATTTTCATAAAAAGATAAAGAATATTAAAGAAAATGATGTGAACTAATATGGGACTAGGAAGAACATGTTTGCATATTGTTTGAGGTCTTTTGAATACCATCGACAGTAAACAACAAGCCAATAACAAAGGACAAAAACATATGCTTATCCAACCATGTTAATCTCTCGCAAAAAATTTGGCTTTGTGAAAAAATATTAATATCATTGTGCATTCAAAATGGTCGTAATTACTTAATTTTTTTCTGCCATAATCAATCTGTCAACTGATGCATTGTGTGTATCGTCACCTTCTTTGAACAGAGTTGCTTACAAATAAATCTAGTCAATATAATCACAATAGACACGTTGTTTACGATAATTTAAGATTAATGATCAGTTTTATTCGCCTCTCTTTTTCTGTGTGAAATATATCAGGTGTAGGGATGGGCTTCGTTTTCCTGCCAGTAGCACACTCTTTGACTGAATACTTCGACAAGTCGTACAATCTCATGACTACCTTAACCTTATTTGGATTGACACTTGGAGCATCCATAATGCCCATCATTACTGAGCGGTCGATGGAGGCATATGGCTTACATGGCACCTTCTTCATTCTTGGTGGCATTTGTCTGAATGCTGTGCCATGTGGAGCCGTCGTCAAACCAAGACGAGATCATCCGAGGCATGACGAAGACTCCTTATCCCGCCACCAATCCGACGAAAGTGATCATCACATCGTGGAAACTGAACAAGAGAAGTGTATTGAGGAGGTTGAGAGCGATTCAGCAAATGAGTTACATCTCATATCTAGCTCCGATGGTGATCTAGGCTCTGATGAGCAAACACATCTCATTAACTCAAATAATCAGGGACCATCGTAGTGCTCTCAATCGTTTGACAGATTTCGAAACTTCTTCACCTCAGAGCTGATATTTCTCACTCTAGTTCCCAGCATGTTCCTTATTTTTTCAGTCATGTATGCGTGGATGATGTTTCTATTGCCACATGCAGAATGGCTTGGAATTGAAAAGTCAAGAGCAGTGTTTCTTTCAACCATCGCAGGCATCAGTGGCGTCTTTGGAAGGATCGTTTTCCTAGTCTTCCTCTACCTCGAATGGGATTCTACGCTAATATTCATCCTTGCTTGCATCATCTGCGCGATGTCATTCATGATGAGCTCGCTCAGTGCCTCGTATGCCTTCCAGGCCGCGATGGCCGTCATGCAAGGGTTCAGTTTATTCATCCTTGACAGTTTGAATGCGGTCCTCACCAAAACTACCATCAAGGATGGCAAGAACATAAACGCCGCAATTACTTTGAACGTATTTGTGGTTGGAATCGGTGCAACAGTTGGAGATGTCTTATCAGGTATGTACGATACCTTGGGTTCATAGTGTGGCTCAATATCTTAACCCATGCTGTGTCAATCTACGTGTATTCAACCTTTATCTAGTTAAATTAGAAAAACAAAAGTGAAATGAAAAGCATGGACAACCAAATACTGTGATAAACGAGCATGAATTTTTGTTCATTTGTAAACCCAATACGTATGAGAATTAATAACCAAACTCTAGTCCTTTAAAATTGTTTTAAAAAAAAAAACTTAAAGGAATACTATTACTGTCGGTATAATCATTGAATGTCCTACAACCGTATCTCATTCTATCCCCACAGGACATGTTTATGATGTGGTGTCGTCGTACACAATCATGTTCATGTTATTTGCTACGGCCCTCGTCATTGTCATCATCAACCTGTTGGTATTCGTCTTCATCAAACGCCGCAGGGTCACCAACTAAATATGGCGTTACAGAGACTAAACGCTTCTTGCGTCTTTTACCATATTTTCTTGCCACACAAAAATACAGCTTTTTAGGATTTGGGTATATTATTCTTACAAAATATAGCTCCGTCACATGGAGAACTTAGTGACTGTTGGTTTCGAAATGTATTAGTTGGGTTTCTTATTGTAAATAAGCAGTATTTTTACTAACAAGTATTGAAAGGAGTGTGATAGTGGAAAGTATCA
The DNA here is from genome assembly GCA_963669155.1 of Arbacia lixula. NCBI lineage: Eukaryota > Metazoa > Echinodermata > Echinoidea > Arbacioida > Arbaciidae > Arbacia > Arbacia lixula. The sequence continues at coordinate 16,965,703 of OZ022596.1, forward strand.
GTATCAAGTTAGACTGTTATGAAATCTTCATCGTTAGGATTGCAGGAAATTAGCTCCTACTTTGCTGAAAAAGAAGCAAACTGTGGTATCTAATTTAACACAAGAAATGGTTCTACACGTCGTATGAAAGCACAAACAAGTCACTGCAACATTATGATTTTGAAGTGTTTTGTTTCTCCATGTTCATATGGGAGGTAGGTAACCGTCCTTAATTCTTAATAGGGAGCTTTCGTTATAACCCCGCGGACGGAAACGAGATCAGTGAGCAATCTGTTCTCGCCGTCCGTCCGCGGCAATTCACACGCAGTTTCGCCAAATGACAGAGAACGCAAACGGCGGTGCGTGTGACGTCATCTGGCACACTCCCTACCGAGCTTGTTTCCAAAACAGCCGGTCGCACGTGCGATTTGCATTACATCATCTGTACGGGCGCTGATTGGCTGCTGTCCTCTACTCGTCGAGGACGAGAAATCTCAGAATTCACGTTCTCGATTTCCCGCGCGGATTCCAGAGCGGGCGGTGGCGCATGCGCAGATCGATCTTGGTGTCGGATTACCGTACTGGAGCCCGTCCGTCCTCAAAACGAAAGCTCGCTAATGTTTGTTTGCAGTAATCGTTGACGTAATGTAGTTAACATAATTTCAATTAACATGATTATTTCATCTTTATGCATGTAACACGCCATTACAGAAATATGTCATACATGTTGACTTTTTTGTTGTTGCTATTTTCCGGTTCCTTTTATTCTTTGAATATTTTGGGTATTCTTTATTTTCTTGAAAGTCCTTATACTATTTTTTATGTATATTTTTGTGTATTTTATTTGCTCACTGCATAATAGAATATCAAATTATTAAGCAGCAACATATTGTCACAAAATGGCGAACAAATGTGTTTGCGGTATATATCAACGTGTAAAATATAGGCCTACATATTCTCACGTCTGAATGTCGTTCATCACCAAAGCCATGTCATATAGGTGAAAATAATGTTAATGGGTTTAAAATTACCATACAGCAAATTTTTTTTTCGTAACCATGTCATTATTATGGGTCTAATCAACGCGTATTGTACATGTATGTATGATATCCACGTGCTTTTAACTTGTCTCAAGTTGTCCAGTTGTATAATCAATGAAAGAATCAGAACACTTAGTACTTAAGTGCAGGATCCTAATGTGATCCCGTTGTGTTCTAAATAATCTGTTTTGATGTACGTTTCATTTCCATATTATTACATGTACCTAGAATACTGCACCCAGTGAGGCGTCAATGCCATTCAATCTGCTCAGGATTACTCATGCCTTTGTTATGGGAAATGAAGTGTTTCAGCTCACTTCATATTGTGTGTGCTTGTACTAATTTAATTACTGGACTTTGATAACACTTACAAAGAGCTGCCATATAAAGAGTTTAACGAGTTATCATGACCGTGTTTGCCTTAGTTCTATAATGAAGTGCTACTCGTATTTTATTCTATGTTTCTTGTATAAAGATGATGGTAATATTCGGCGCCTATACCCGTGCGTAAGCTGACATGGGACATGTCTTGGTGCATCGGAGGTTATACACCATTAATTGTCAAAATCTGCGTGGATATCTCTATCGTGTTTCTCCTGAAAGTACTGTAAGATTATATCATTTGCATCATTAGTTGATGTAAACTGAAGGACAAATGGCTTCCATTACTCCTTTAGTAATGTTCGTAAACCTTTTATCTTATTAGGTACATGTATGTTGTCCATTGTGCGTAGATTGTATACGTTAATGCTAAATATGTTACTCATTGCGGATAGATGGCTACTGATAATCGATTGTCTCGCAAAATAAGGTAAACGGTATCGAAAAGATCACGACGTTTCGTGTGCCGCTGCAACACTTCGTCAGGTGTGATACAAAATTGTAGTAAGCAGGGGTTTAAATACCCTATGGTCAGTGCAGGGCACTAACTATAAATGGTCCAATACTAATAGCCGGGGTATCCGGGTACTTGACCAACAACAGACCGTTGATGTGCCTCGCATTGACCGGCGGTAAGAAGTTACCGACAAAGGACAAAAGGGACAAAGCCATAGGCCGGTAATTACGGGCGACCAGCAAGTCCAAGAGTCGCTATCACACCTGACGAAGTGTTGCAGCAGCACACGAAACGTCGTGATCTTTTCGATACCGTTTACCTTACATTGCGAGACAAACGATTATCAGTAGCCATTGTATACTTTGTTTGTATTTTAAATATAGTTTCATATTATGTTATTGCTAATTGTATCAGCGAATATTGTTTGCCTTATCAGACCCTAGATACAGTAACTGTTACATGATTAAAACTTAAAACTATCATACCAAAATAACGTTAATATACTTTGTTCGTATTAGTGCACAATGTGCTTTCGTATTAAACCTGTAGAATGTCTATTATATTTTGCTTTGTCTTATCATAAGCAAGTGTTTATGTTATCATTGACATATTGTTACCTTGGTTGCTGGTACATGAACGGATGACACAAAAATTATCACGACGTTCGTCAAAGGAGAGAAACATTCATCAAAATGTCGACTCACTATTTCATGGGGATAAGGACCACAGCTCCATTCTTTTATTTAGCGGTAACATGTAGTAGCTTTGCGATGAAATACTGAAGGGGAGGATTTCATTGTTACGTGGTGCACCCTATGTCATTAACTAATTATATAAATAAACCATTACTAAATTTATTAGTGAAAAAACGACTGACCGACATGTTTGTAGGGAAACAAAGAGTGAGATGGGGGTGGGGGGTGGGGGGGGGGGCATGCCTACACAAATACGGACAAGTGGAAAATGAGTAGAAAAGCAAGAACGAGAAGAAGAGAAGTGAAGAGCGATATAAGAACAGGGAACAGTGTGTGTGTGCGTATGTGTGAGAGACTTCAAACTTGAGATAGACAGACTATTTAGAGAGCTCAGAGAGTTTGAAGCAGAAGTGTTTCCTGAATAATATTTCGATAGTTATTTCAGCAATTATTTCAGGGGTTTCATCAGATATAGATAGATTCGGAGTTGAGATTCATTAGATAGATTAATTAACAGAGAGTTATTCATCAGAGTTGTTTGAGTGTTTAAATGTACTGCAACGTAGTATACCTCGAGTCCACGAGTCCTCCTCCAAGTTCAACTCAGAATTAAGCAAACTATAGACATTACCATTATACTTGATCCCTCGCACACAACAACCCGTATACAGCATTTGGTTTAGCGTTGTTATGGAGACGCCGGAGCGTCACCGCTCGCATCACCGCTAAACCAACGCTAAAGCAAATTTGGCTTCAACGGTGCACCACTAAGGCAACGCCCATGTTTTTATTTTTTTCCCATTTTGTGCGCGGTGACGAACGTTGTTGAAATTCGGCCCCCTCTCCCTACCGTTCAAGGAACGCTCCCACAAATTTTCGGGCGGTGTGACCGGGCCTTATATTGTGATGCTGCGCGCCTCGGGTATTCACAATGTTGTGCAACACCTTGTGCATAATCCTGGGTGCGCCGCATCTTCACTAAACGCACTCTCACCAGTGCTTTACATGCATAATTATGGTGCATACATTTCATAGTAAATTTCCGTCTTTTATGACAAGCACCATTACAGCGTTTTTGTTCTAGCCTGGGGGAGAATTATGTCATCTAACAAAAGAAAATGTTTGATATAAACATTTTTGCTATAGAGAGAAGGGAAAACAATTAACTACCCGTCACGAATTCCATTCTGTTCGAAAATTAGCCAAGCTTCTAATTTCAAGGTTTAATGCATCGTCATCCATGACGTTCTCCAAATCATTGCATTTGCACTTTCATTGCCTTGCTCTAAACAACTTTGCATAGATACTAGTGACGTTTCAACATGTGTTCAACAATATGTGACAAACCCTTTCTAGGCACCGTGTTGTGTCATTGAGTTGTGGATCAGTCGTGACGATTATTGTACAGGTTCCACTTGCACCGTCTACAACTATGGAGAAAGATTCGAAGGACCCTTGGAGGTTTCTTCTTGCGTTGTCCAAGACATTCATCCTGTTCCTTGATGCTGGACTTGCAAAATCGTTCGGAGTTTTACTGGACGAGCTGATCCTTCACTATAAGACTGACCACAAGACCATGGCATTCATTTGTAGTCTCCCTGCTACTCTCATGTATCTTGCTGGTAAGTTCATTTGAAGCATGTTAAGAGTCCACCACTCTCCCATATGAAATTTACATAGGCATATTAAACAATTTTGTTGCAGTTTCTAACTATTTCGGTTCTCAACTCAGATATGATTGTTTATTCTAAGAACTTGATGTATCAAAATGCTTTGTCGGTGGAGGTGTCGTAGTATAGTGATTATGAACCGTAACTGAAGATCTCCAAGTCCCATGATTGCGTTCCTCCGCAAGACACATTATCCACATTTCTGCTCGCCACCCAGGATGCTACCAGTCCTTGAAGGAGCTGGAAGATTATATGAACAATCTTCACCTTCTTGCAGCGGGCAAGGAATACTGTCAGGAGAGTAGAAATGCTGCTCATATTTCAATTGAATTCTTTCTTCATTCAACAACAACAACAAAAAAAAACAACTTTAATGAAGGCATCACCAGAAAGCTGATGGCTTGTGAGGTGTGATAATCTTCATTATATTCCACATCCTAAGAATGTTGCTATATGATTGGTCAAGAGTTGATCACGTGATGAGGCGTAGTTTTTCCTATCAGATCACCTGAGAATAAAAGTTCGTTACACTCTAGGTGATAGTACTTTTTGGTTTCGCTGATCTCTTCACTCCTCACAGTCCTAACGCGTGATCAATTTTTTGAGTATGCGCGAAATAAAAGTGCGTTACACTCGGACTATCAGCTCCCACTAACGCGTCCAAACCCGCGTCATAATGCGCGTCCTAGTGCGCGTCCTAATTAACGCGCATCATAACGCGTGTTCCCCATGGCAGCAGCTCGGGGTTAGGTAGAGAAGTAAACATTACTTTTGTACGTCAAATTGTCATTTTTGGTAAAGATAGTTGGTTTCAGATGTGGAATATCAATCAAATAATCAACTTTTGGTTTCAGGCAATGAGACGAACTATCACTTCCTCGGCGATCTGAATGTATGCGCTATCTTTCCTCAGCTGCGCATTGGAAAGATAGCTACACCCAGATCGCCTCGGAAGTGATAGTTCATCCCATCACCCTCACCAACGTTGATTATTTGTTTATTATTTTATATATGTATATTGGTGCTTGATACGTTCTTGTGCCTAGTAACAAGGGGCCAAATTCATGAAAATACTCCAAAGCATGGTTGGCTTCTAAACGCCATATACCTACACACACTGTTAGTAACTTAATAGGCTGGTGATGTTTTATGAATATAGCCTGGGCTATCCATGTGACATTCTTATATTCCTCTCCAAACTGCAAACAGGGATAGACCATGTACACAATTTTAAGCATGAAAAACAATCTGTCATTGAGCTGAAAAATAAACAGAGTAATTGCAAATGATTGCCATTACAATTGCTACCTGCAACTAACCGTGTTCGTATTTTTGTAACAACTTTTCCATTTAATATCAAGCTTTGTACAATCTTTTGAAGTTGTTCTTATGTTGCTCTCTATAAATGTCCACTTTGAATCTGTTTTATTTTTTTTTAATTTAGTGTTGTACTCTGCCTTGTGGGTAAAACATTTTTTTCTTGATTTATCTGCATTTTATCTGCCTTTCCTTATCCTAATTGTTAACAGTCCAGTCCTGATAAATTGGAACCTCTTTACCTTCTTCAATAACTACAGTCAAACCTGTCTTAGCGGCCACCTGTCTAGAGCAACCAACCTGTCTATAGTGGCCACTAAAACAATTCCCCCGGAGAGAGATCATGTGTTAAAGAACCTGTTTATAGCAGCCGCCGAACTATGAATACTACAGATTGTGTTTTCCTTGTGTGGCCACTATAGGAAGATTTCACTATACGCTTTTTTGTTTTATTTTATTATGCATTGCATTTAGGCATAAGTTCATATGTTTGCTTTACCCAATCTGTTTTCGACAAAATTGTCCTTGATTCTCACTCCGTAAAACGAAAACTTGAGAAAAAAAACCGGCTTGAACACTCACTAGCTCGTGATCTACATCAGATAAAGCAGTGTAGCCTGTAAAGTGAATGGACATCATGTTCGTCTCTGGTCCCGTTATTCAAGCTCTACTTCTATATCTTGTTCTAATACATCAGGCCCCTTTGCAAGTGCGGTGATGACGATCGTACGACCCCGAACCCTGGCAATAACAGGTGGTGTCATGACTGCGCTGCCTTTAATGCTCATCTTCGTTACGGACTCACCCTATCTGCTTGGCACCCTTCTCGCTGTGTCAGGTATGAGCTCGAGAATTTGGTTTCCAGACGGGACCACCCAATTTAAATAAGGGCATAGTACATAAGCCGGTTTTTACCGGTTTGATATGATTTTCATAAAAAGATAAAGAATATTAAAGAAAATGATGTGAACTAATATGGGACTAGGGAGAACATGTTTGCATATTGTTTGAGGTCTTTTGAATACCATCGACAGTAAACAACAAGCCAATAACAAAGGACAAAAACATATGCTTATCCAACCATGTTAATCTCTCGCAAAAAATTTGGCTTTGTGAAAAAATATTAATATCATTGTGCATTCAAAATGGTCGTAATTACTTAATTTTTTTCTCCCATAATCAATCTGTCAACTGATGCATTGTGTGTATCGTCACCTTCTTTGAACAGAGTTGCTTACAAATAAATCTAGTCAATATAATCACAATAGACACGTTGTTTACGATAATTTAAGATTAATGATCAGTTTTATTCGCCTCTCTTTTTCTGTGTGAAATATATCAGGTGTAGGGATGGGCTTCGTTTTCCTGCCAGTAGCACACTCTTTGACTGAATACTTCGACAAGTCGTACAATCTCATGACTACCTTTACCTTATTTGTATTGACACTTGGAGCATCCATCATGCCCATCATTACTGAGCGGTCGATGGAGGCATATGGCTTACATGGCACCTTCTTCATTCTTGGTGGCATTTGCTTGAATGCTGTGCCATGTGGAGCCGTCGTCAAACCAAGACGAGATCATCCGAGGCATGACGAAGACTCCTTATCCCGCCACCAATCCGACGAAAGTGATCATCACATCGTGGAAACTGAACAAGAGAAGTGTATTGAGGAGGTTGAGAGCGATTCAGCAAATGAGTTACATCTCATATCTAGCTCCGATGGTGATCTAGGCTCTGATGAGCAAACACATCTCATCACGCTCTCAATCGTTTGACAGATTTCGAAACTTCTTCACCTCAGAGCTGATATTTCTCACTCTAGTTCCCAGCATGTTCCTTATTTTTTCAGTCATGTATGCGTGGATGCTGTTTCTAGTGCCACATGCAGAATGGCTTGGAATTGAAAAGTCAAGAGCAGTGTTTCTTTCAACCATCGCAGGCATCAGTGGCGTCTTTGGAAGGATCGTTTTCCTAGTCTTCCTCTACCTCGAATGGGATTCTACGCTAATATTCATCCTTGCTTGCATCATCTGCGCGATGTCATTCATGATGAGCTCGCTCAGTGCCTCGTATGCCTTCCAGGCCGCGATGGCCGTCATGCAAGGGTTCAGTTTATTCATCCTTGACAGTTTGAATGCGGTCCTCACCAAAACTACCATCAAGGATGACAAGAACATAAACGCCGCAATTACTTTGAACGTATTTGTGGTTGGAATCGGTGCAACAGTTGGAGATGTCTTATCAGGTATGTACGATATCTTGGGTTCATAGTGTGGCTCAATATCTTAACCCATGCTGTGTCAATCTACGTGTATTCAACCTTTATCTAGTTAAATTAGAAAAACAAAAGTGAAATGAAAAGCATGGACAACCAAATACTGTGATAACGAGCATGAATTTTTGTTCATTTGTAAACCCAATACGTATGAGAATTAATAACCAAATTCTAGTCCTTTAAAATTGTTTTAAAAAAAGACTTAAAGGAATACTATTACTGTCGGTATAATCATTGAATGTCCTACAACCGTATCTCATTCTATCCCCACAAGACATGTTTATGATGTGGTGTCGTCGTACACAATCATGTTCATGTTATTTGCTACGGCCCTCGTCATTGTCATCATCAACCTGTTGGTATTCGTCTTCATCAAACGCCGCAGGGTCACCAACTAAATATGGCGTTACAGAGACTAAACGCTTCTTGCGTCTTTTACCATATTTTCTTGCCACACAAAAATACAGCTTTTTAGGATTTGGGTATATTATTCTTACAAAATATAGCTCCGTCACATGGAGAACTTAGTGACTGTTGGTTTCGAAATGTATTAGTTGGGTTTCTAATTGTAAATAAGCAGTATTTTTACTAACAAGTATTGAAAGGAGTGTGATAGTGGAAAGTATCAGTATCAAGTTAGACTGTTATGAAATCTTCATCATTAGAATTGCAGGAAATTAGCTCCTACTTTGCTGAAAAAGAAGCAAACTGTGGTATCTAATTTAACACAAGAAATGGTCGTATGAAAGCACAAACAAGTCACTGCAACATTATGATTTTGAAGTGTTTTGTTTCTCCATGTTCATATGGGAGGTAGGTAACCGTCCTTAATTCTTAATGTTTGTTTGCATTAATCGTTGACGTAATGTAGTTAACATAATTTCAATTAACATGATTATTTCATCTTTATGCATGTAACACGCCATTACAGAAATATGTCATACATGTTGACTTTTTTGTTGTTGCTATTTTCCGGTTCCTTTTATTCTTTGAATATTTTGGGTATTCATTATTTTCTTGAAAGTCCTTATACTATTTTTTATGTATATTTTTGTGTATTTTATTTGCTCACTGCATTATAGAATATCAAATTATTAAGCAGCAACATATTGTCACAAAATGGCAAAAAAATGTGTTTGCGGTATATATCAACGTGTAAAATATAGGCCTACATATTCTCACGTCTGAATGTCGTTCATCACCAAAGCCATGTCATATAGGTGAAAATAATGTTAATGGGTTTAAAATTACCATACAGCAAACTTTTTTTTCGTAACCATGTCATTATTATGGGTCTAATCAACGCGTATTGTACATGTATGTATGATATCCACGTGCTTTTAACTTGTCTCAAGTTGTCCAGTTGTATAATCAATGAAAGAATCAGAACACTTAGTACTTAAGTGCAGGATCCTAATGTGATCCCGTTGTGTTCTAAATAATCTGTTTTGATGTACGTTTCATTTCCATATTATTACATGTACCTAGAATACTGCACACAGTGAGGCGTCAATGCCATTCAATCTGCTCAGGATTACTCATGCCTTTGTTATGGGAAATGAAGTGTTTCAGCTCACTTCATATTGTGTGTGCTTGTACTAATTTAATTACTGAACTTTGATAACACTTACAAAGAGCTGCCATATAAAGAGTTAAATGATTTATCATGACCGTTTTTCCTTGTTCTATAATAAAGTGCTACTCGTATTTTATTCTATGTTTCTTGTATAAAGATGATGGTAATATTCGGCGCCTATACCCGTGCGTAAGCTGACATGGGACATGTCTTGGTGCATCGGAGGTTATACACCATTAATTGTCAAAATCTGCGTGGATATCTCTATCGTGTTTCTTCTAAAAGTACTGTAAGATTATATCATTTGCATCATTAGTTGATGTAAACTGAAGGACAAATGGCTTCCATTACTCCTTTAGTAATGTTCTTAAACCTTTTATCTTATTAGGTACATGTATGTTGTCCATTGTGCGTAGATTGTATACGTTAATGCTAAATATGTTACTCATTGCGGACAGATGGCTACTGATAATCGATTGTCTCGCAAAATAAGGTAAACGGTATCGAAAAGATCACGACGTTTCGTGTGCCGCTGCAACACTTCGTCAGGTGTGATACAAAATTGTAGTAAGCAGGGGTTTAAATACCCTATGGTCAGTGCAGGGCACTAACTATAAATGGTCCAATACTAATAGCCGGGGTATCCGGGTACTTGACCAACAACAGACCGTTGATGCGCCTCGCATTGACCGGCGGTAAGAAGTTACCGACAAAGGACAAAAGGGACAAAGCCATAGGCCGGTAATTACGGGCGACCAGCAAGTCCAAGAGTCGCTATCACACCTGACGAAGTGTTGCAGCGGCACACGAAACGTCGTGATCTTTTCGATACCGTTTACCTTACATTGCGAGACAAACGATTATCAGTAGCCATTGTATACTTTGTTTGTATTTTAAATATAGTTTCATATTATGTTATTGCTAATTGTATCAGCGAATATTGTTTGCCTTATCAGACCCTAGATACAGTAACTGTTACATGATTAAAACTCAAAACTATTATACTACAAAAACGTTAATATACTTTGTTCGTATTAGTGCACAATGTGCTTTCGTATTAAACCTGTAGAATGTCTATTATATTTTGCTTTGTCTCATCATAAGCAAGTGTTTATGTTATCATTGACATATTGTTAACTTGGTTGCTGGTACGTGAACGGATGACACAAAAATTATCACGACGTTCGTCAAAGGAGAGAAACATTCATCAAAATGTCGACTCACTACTTCATGGGGATAAGGACCACAGCTCCATTCTTTTATTTAGCGGTAACATGTAGTAGCTTTGCGATGAAATACTGAAGGGGAGGATTTCATTGTTACGTGGTGCACCCTATGTCATTAACTAATTATATAAATAAACCATTACTAAATTTATTAGTGAAAAAACGACTGACCGACATGTTTGCAGGGAAACAAAGAGTGAGATGGGGGTGGGGGGGGGGGGGGGTGGCATGCCTACACAAATACGGACAAGTGGAAAATGAGTAGAAAAGCAAGAACGAGAAGAAGAGAAGTGAAGAGCGATATAAGAACAGGGAACAGTGTGTGTGTGCGTGTGTGTGAGAGACTTCAAACTTGAGATAGACAGACTATTTAGAGAGCTCAGAGAGTTTGAAGCAGAAGTGTTTCCTGAATAATATTTCGATAGTTATTTCAGCAATTATTTCAAGGGTTTCATCAGATACAGATAGATTCAGAGTTCAGATTCATTAGATAGATTCAATAACAGAGAGTTATTCATCAGAGTTGTTTGAGTGTTTAGATGTACTACAACGTAATATACCTCGAGTCCACGAGTCCTCCTTCAAGTTCAACTCAGAATTAAGCAAACTATAGACATTACCATTGTAGTTGATCCCTCGCACACAACAACCCGTATACAGCATTTGGTTTGGCGTTGGTATGGAGACGCCGGAGCGTCACCGCTCGCATCACCGCTCGCATCACAGCTAAACCAACGCTCGATACCGTTCAGCCAGGAGCCGAAATCCCGGGGAGGGGGGGGGTCGCGTCCCCCCCACCATTTGGAAAGGGGGGGCACAATATCAAATGTCCCCCCCCCCCCACTATTTTCGGTCGTGTACCCCCACGAGACTGGGCGGATTAATTTTTTTTTCCGAAATACGTCATAACCCCCCCCCCCCTTCCCACTGAGAGCATTTTCAGAGACTGGGCGGGGAAAAAACACCTCCTCGAAATCCCATCACTACCCCCCCCCCCCCCCCCTCAGCTAATTCTTGAGAAAAAACACGTCCCCTCCACCTTCGGGGAGCGATTTCCGCCCATGCCCGTGACTATTTCGGAAAGGCATATATGGATTCATCTGTTCGAGTGCAAATTTGACTACTATGGGGTCGTGTAGCCCGACAATGTTGTCGAACTGCTAGCATGGTTAATCTTGTAATTCTGTGACTTGAGACGGAACGTTGGATGGTTGAACAGGGTATGATAAATCATCCACGGTTTCTGTAGCCTTATAATTTTATTCACGGTACAGATTTGTACTTGATATCAAAATATTGAATTGAATTTTTGATGGCAAACAAGTATGTTAGTTTGCAAAGTACTAGATGTATACTAGATCTTACAGTCAATATGCGAAGTTTATGAGAATTTGGGTGACAAATAAAGAAGAAAAATCTAATTTCCACCAGGTTGTATTTCCGAATAGACTGGTAATGTAACGGCCCAATGATAATGTGAAAACATAATTCATGCAGTGTCATTTCCCACGCTACGCAACACGTTGTAATTCATGAGTCTACTGTTTGCCAAGCATTTGCAGAATGAATAACAGGGGTATCTGTGACGTTGTGAATTCAATTCACTCTCCGTGCTTCCCGTCAAATAAATAACATAATCAAGTTTAAGAGGGAATAAAACGAACGTCTTGTTATTGAAAAACATGTGTCCCGTTGCAATTTTCTTACCTTTGCCATGCTTTTGGCATCATCCATGAACAATTATTATTATTACAAACACAATGTGGCTGGTGAAGTGTACCAGTGTATTTTATACAATGCCTGCTATCATGAGAGCGATTACTCTTTTTCTTCGTGTATAACATAGAAAGGCTTGAAACTGCTTGATAAATCGAATAATTGTTCATTAAGCTATTCGCAGATATAATGTAAAAGAAGCAATTTAGTCATTTGAATAATGACGTGCAATTCCCTCCAAAATGTGCATTAGTGATTTAGATTACTCGTGTGTTTAATGAAGGGAAACAAAAAGACATTTTGGAGTTGTATGGTGATTTCAATTGCTAATTGCAATGCGTTTTGGGGTTCGTTGCATCCTTCTTAAGTAGTCAGACTTCATCGCTTATACAGAACAGAATCATCCGTATTATGTGCCAGTTCTCATTACCTTGAATCTCCGTTACCCCTGTTTGAACGTTGCTTAATGTTTTTGATATGAATACGATGCAAATTGCCTGTTTAATGCGTAGATACTTTTCAAACCTAATATCTCATGCACATGTTTTCATTGAATGCTGAAATTCATCAGTACAATACCCTTTTAACCTGTAAAATTCCACATGTGGAAAGTTAAATACAAAATACTCTTTCCAAATCAGCCCGTTGTTTAGGTCCAGTAACCTAGATTTTATTACCAGCCCACATTCAGAATGCTTAGTTTCGTAATTCTTTTAAAAATCAACTTATAAACAGTGTCAAAGTAAAATGTAACCCAAATTACAAATGTTAACTGACTGGCAATGGAAGCCACGTTGCTCAGTAATGTGTTTCTTTTGTAATAGCTTTAAACACCACATGGCCGAGTTAATTCGACTCATCTTCTAAAAGCCCTTATACCATATGTTTTATAATACAGGTAACCTTGGCTCTGTGGCGCACTGGATGCATCGCATTCTTAATTCTTTTGTCTATCCTTTTCGCAGCTAGGAGCCGTGCCTAATCTATTGTTACCCGCGTTTTTTTTCGGTTTGCCTGATTTTGCCCTAAGGGTATTATGTAATAGTAAGTGACGAGACACATATGGGAGAACATGATTGGTAGATTTTGTTTTGGTATGATGGAACGAGGGTCCGAGGGTACATGAGTTTGAGGGAGTGGTGTGAGAAGCTATTTCGTCGTAATTGACGTGTTTTGTCACCCACGGGGAGGAGTCCTGTGCGCGGGAGAGAGTCGGGGAAGTCTGGGGACTTGCTGCATGAGAGTGAGTGCATCCACCCCAACTCTAGCTGCCACTGTTTCTGCTGTCATGAGCGGGAAGTGCAGACGGCCGTCGTGTGGACACAAATTCCTCCGGGAGGCAGGCAACAGGATCTTCAATTCTTCAAAATAACTGTAAGTCTGAAACATGCCAGTTTGCGGGGGGTTTCTTCAACTGTTTCTGTATAGGCAAGTCTTTCAGATTAAAGTTTGACTTCCTAAAAATCAGTGCTTTCAACTAAAGTGAACATTTTAAATGCAAACAATTTCTGACAGGAAAATTACCATTTCAAATTGAATGATTTCTTCTAGTTCGGAAACTGAACGTATATATTTTTCAGCAAAAACCGAAATGTGTTTAATTAGTAGTCATATGTCATAAACGCCCTCTTTTGGCAAGTAACAAAAGTCGGCCATTTTATGTCAGCCATGTCGAACTTTGAGGAAGCCTATATTGTTGGGTATTTCTCATTGATCGGTACCACCGTGTATTTACGGCATATATTTATATTGGGAGGAAAATGAGAACTACTTTAGCGTGGCTATATGTTTTGATAATCAATGGTTTATGCAACTTACGCATTTTGTTAACAAGCGGTCATAAGTAATGGTTGCTGGTTACATGGAAGTATTGTACAAAGCAGAGGTATGAATCATTCTAGCACTGGACATTATTATGCTAGTAAATGGCTATTATGGTAATTGGAGATATCGAGGAGATATCCGGTTGCTGTTTTTTTTTTTTTTTTTGCGAAGTCTATTAATTGGTAAACCAAATAGTGTGATTATTGTCATTTTAAGATGTCGTGTGCTTTACAAAATAGAAAGTTAAAGCGTACAAGTTATACTTGGGTTGAATATATATTTATGATTCGGTGTAACTGTATTTCAGACGTAATCAAGGGTTCAGCCATCACGTGCCCTTGCACCCAGACCGGGCGGTGACAGTTCGGTTTCCTGGTCTCCTTCATCGACGTCGCCGAGCATCGAGGATCGCAACTACAACCACCTCAGCTCGGGCATCGACGTCCTACCGTGTAACCTCGACAGCGGGTCTTTCGATGAACTCGCGCTTCAAAAATCAACGTTATCGCGATCGCGTCGTCAAGGCAACCGGGTTGTATTGACGCTGCACACTGCGCTGAACATTATCAACCGGCCATGTGCAGGTTTTGATATCTGTACCGAAGATAGTTTGATGTAAACCCATAATTTCATTCATTACTTTTGATATATATATGACTAGTAGACAGAGTCAATCGGAAAGTATTTGAATGTTTATCCATCACCATGCCTATTTAAAGATTATTGTATTGAGGCAATATTTCACTGTTCAATTCAATTAATATATGTATGTTATTGCGTTTCATTATAATCTGATTATTTCATGCATTCCTTTTAATTTTCATTTTCATTTTGAAACTACATAAATATTACTTCCGATTTTTATTAATTATTTATCTTATTTATGAAGAAACCCACTATGTGACAAACAGCATTCATCCTCTCTAAATACTCTTTACCTGGCGCAACATAGAATAAAAAAAGTTAGCAGCTTTAGCTCCCCGGTGTAATTATTTTATTTACATGATTTATCTGCATGCTCTTTTTACACAGGTGTACCCAATTTATCAAGCCAGTGAGGCATTTACGGGTAAACCTTCTTCTGCATTGTTTATACTTGACCCGTGCTCGTATTGGGCATTCTCATTTGACTCATGCATACTTATTTGCACTAGAAACTCCACCTCAATGCATGTCATGTAGCTATACACTAACAATTAAACACATTCTCCTTGAATGTGTTGAACTTGCAAATATTCGTATTAACTTTTTGATTGTCCTGACCTCAAGACATTATTTAGAGATATTTCGCGATTATGTGTTACAAACTTTCTAAAGAAGATCAATCTTTACACTTGATTTTAAGTGGAAAACTGATCGTATCCCAATCACAACATGTATACCCTTGGGCAACGTATTTTATTCCAATTGCCTAGTCTTTCGGAGGAGACTTTAAACCGTCGATCCCGTGTAAAGGAGAGTCACACCATTGGCACGTTAGAGCACATGCTTCTCTTTTCATAAAGAGCAGGGAAGTTATTCCGAGGAAGTAGTTAACATAATTTCTGATTTATAATCCTTCTCAAATTCTGTAAATCACATTAGGAAAACTTGAACGGTATAATCTTTTTAGATGAACTGTTCGACACTTATATGACACTCAAGTGTTAGTAGCTGTCGTTAATTTCTTATCAGTCAATCAATCAACCAATCATTGTTTATACTTACATCTCTGCAATACTCATGTTGTGCCGCTTTTTATTAATCGTCGCTATTGCCGATCAGTCACTATTAATATTTTCCTATGTGAAGTCATATGTTGATATAATACATGTTTCAATTTTGTATATTTTTTAGTTCTAGATTCGATGTACTGGTGTCATGACGCGACCCATCGACATCGCCTGGCCCGCCAATGCCAAGGAGATCGCGCGGGAGATCCTGGATTATGTCACGGACGGCGACACACGCCCTCTCCTGGTCCATGCCTTCTCCGTCAGCAGCCACGTGCGTCTGCGGAGGGAGTAGCCGTTAGGCCTATGCATCGGTGCGTTACCGCATCGTTGCTCAGATCCTGTACAGTTGTATTCTCTCCAGGGATAGCTACGAGGGTATCTACTCGTAGGACGCCAACAACTCCTGTACGCAGTTTGTCACCAAGAGGGTTACAGAGACCTACCATTGGCTGACCAACAAGTACACCATGGATAGCATCGTCAAGGTGAGCTTGAAGGGTGAACTCTCCCGTGAGCATTGGCGTCAAGATGTGTAGTTCGCCAATGTGGTTTTCAGGAAATGGTAATGTAAAAGTTAAAGGTCCGTCTCATTGGTGGAGATGTCGCAAGGACAGCATAGATAAGTTACAGAGACTTACAGGAGACTTGAAAAAAAATAAAACACATTCGAATTCACGATGACCCGTCTAGTCTCGCAACGACTCGGTCTCAAACAAGCCACATATTTCTAACATTTTACAAGGCATAAACTCAGCAGTAATTTACATCTTGGGGAATCATAATTCATAATGATTCATTAATGTATGAAGGAAAGCGACAATTCCATTAGAATTTTCAACGAAACAAAGCAGAGTTTATTAACTGTCCTACTGTTCTGCATTGTCCTTCAGGTGAATGAGATCTTTACTGGCCGCACGGTCAAGGCGCCCGCCCTGAACCTCTTCTTTCGCGATGACCCGATCGCCACGGCCAAGGAAAACAACGACTTGGTCGAGCAGTGGCGCAAGCATGTTGATAGCGACCTTGACGTCAAGTGTTGCAGAAGTCCCCACTTTACGAAGCACAGTGACGAGTAGGAGGAGAGCATCTACGGCTTTATGGGCAAGCTGACACTGCAGCGCTGCCGCACGTTCCAGTTAGAGAAACTCAGCAGTAATTTACATCTTGGGGAATCATAATTAATAATGATTCATTAATGTATCATAATGAAAGCGAGAATTCCATAGGAATTCCGTCGTCGGCGGGGACGCTACTGTAGGAAGCGCCAAAGCAGGCCGAATTAAAGTAGAATGAGTGAGGGAGCTCAACAAATGGACACTAGGCTAAATCTTCCTAAAGGAGTGGTCACTATAGACTGTAGGATGGACTTTGCCACGACTTAACGAAGGATGAGTGAGGGAGATAATTAATCCGCGCAGCCAGCTTGACAAATGAACAAGAAATCTCTCCTACCAGAGATGCCATTATAGGATGGACTTTTGCGAAACTTGACAAAATGGTAAGGGAGAGAGAGAGCCCGCTGAGCTAGCGCAACAATCTTGCCTAAAATGAAGGTCACGATGAATTAACGGATGGGCTTTGGAACGATTTGAAGAGAACGCGCAGAGGTAGCTCAACTAATCAACGCTACATCTCTCCTTAAGGAGAGGTCATTGAAGGGTGGACTTTCCCACAGGGGAACACCGGGGTAACTCCACACATGTCCTATATAAATATCAGTGACACATCTCTCTCTTGATTAAGCTGCGAGCTTTAGTATTGACTGGTCAGAAATAACCGCCAATCTGAATTGTTTACATGCCGAAACTCGCACATCATTATTGAACCAGCGGACTGCATCTCCTTTGGGATATTGAGCATTATTTTATAACTGATGCAGGGGAACAAAAGGTATTTTGTATCCACCCATTGGACTGTCAGTATAGACATGCTCACCGTAATAGCGGATCAAATTCAGATATGCCTAGAACGAGTATTTACCTAAATTTGTGACATATGACTCAAGTCATAGATGTATGTGTTATGTCACACAAAGAAGAATGTTTCATTATCATGTATGTATATTATGAAACTGATATGTGAGCCAAGAATCTGGAGGTTGAGATTTTGTACGTCGTATACTGTGTAAAGTTTACTTGAAAGAGTTTGGATTGATGAAAAAGAACCAGGGGTATGGGGCATGGGAAGAAGGATTATTAAGTTGATAAGCATCCTGACTGACTGGTTTACCATGATATGCAATTGATACAAAGAGCTCAGTACAGAGAACTGTGTGGCACTCCATGATCGCCTACGTCACACGACAAAGCACCCAGAGAGAGAGAGAGAGAGAGAGAGAGATAGTATATCAAGCAGTCATAACAACATAAGATAGCTTGGACAGACCACAAGGCAAATCATGATCATTGAATTATTTCACGAAAAGTAAAATTGCATGCATGAATACTTTTGAACAAAGAATGATACGACCTCTCTTAACCCTAATACTACCGGGGTATTTCAAAGCATGTTAGGGTGGAGGGGGGGGGGGGGTCATTATGGCCATGGGCCGCCCGATTCCCTCATTTTTTTTTTTTGATAAGGGTCAAGAATTATGTACTCTACCAGTTGTATAGCTAAACATACGAAAGTGCCTTTATGTTTTTAATTCAATAATGTATGCTCATTTATGCAAGAAATCACTAGATAAAGCTTTAGGAATATAAACTTCTGGTACAGATATCTTTAAAAAATCCCTCATCAATTCCCGAAAAAAGGATAGGTTGTGGTAATTATTTCTTACGTATTTCATTGTTTTTCGTCAAGCGCATTTTGCGATTTGGGTGTAAGTGTGCGTGAATGTGGGTGTATGTGGGTTTGTGTGTGTTGTAATTATTTACACTTCCAATAAGAAAAGTATTAGCATAAAATGGGAAATCTCCTGCATGATTTTGTCTATATGGTTGTGCTCAGTCATATAGAGAAATAGGGAAATTTCAGTCACATGTGTTTGGTAAACGTAATCTGGTATTTGCACGGTAGGTCCGATCGTCAACAATTTGGTATCAAAATGCGCGAAAAGGATCAGAAAAAAATCGTGTTCGTTTCGAAATATTGAGGTGTTCGGAAGTACCGACAAATAAATGACGGGTGGTGGGGGACTAATGCACCCCCGTGAGTATTAGGATTAAAGGATTATGTGAAGCACGTTGAATTCTCAATACTGCACATACAATGTATAAGGGAAAGTCGTCCCATGATGTATTAGTGTAAGAGACCGGCGGCATGGATCATTCTTCGACACATATCCCCTTCACACACACGCCTGAGTTGCAAGTAATAGCATGTGAAGTGCACAGTATTGATGCAAGAACACGACATGGAATTCATTCTCTATAAGAAGCAGAATAATTGTGGTTGTATTTAATTGAGGAAAGCAATGTTTGAGCAAACTATTTCTCTCTCAAATGACATTCTATTGCATGTGAATCTCCAACGATATAAGCTATCCATCATGTACATTGTTTATCTATATATTCATGTTATCAGAATCAGTGTCGGCGTGTGTAAAATATCTAATTGGTGATTCAAATAGCCTAGCTTCTTTGCATTGTAGAGTGTACAGCTCGGTTTTTCTTGATTTCCCCCGAGATGTTCCTTCACATATACATATATATATGATTCTCTCTGCTTGTGATCTGCGTCGGGTTTCACTGAAACTCCTTGCGTCGGACGCAAGGACGACGCAGGAAAGGATTGTAGAAGTTTGCCAGCAAGCTGCCAACTCCACGTAGAAAAACACGGACGGCCGGTTGTGACCATGACATAAGGCATCCTAGTATAAATGTACTTATCTTTTAAAGGATGAATAAATAAGAACTTAATCAGTTATATTTCTAAGCGTTTGATAAAGACAGCATTATAAAAGAACAGGTATGTATTTTTAATTTTTAGTTCTTGAAATAAAATGTATGTTTGTCACATCCCACCTAATATCCCTCATTCTCATTTTCAATTTTATATTGTAATAAATTATTTTACTTTCTTACTCTGATTTTAGTTGTATTTTTGTGGGGGGGGGGGGGGGGGTCAGCCAGCAAATAATATGTAAGAAAACAACATGACATTTTTTATATTCAGGAGAGTTTTTGTCGACAATTGCCAAAGTGCTGCATCACTGTTTGAATTGAGTTTTGATTAGGATTTACCTGATTATTCCTGGACCAGTTTCATCATTACCGTATTAATATATGTCATGAATTTGAAAATGTTGATGCATTCAAGAATAAAAAATATATTCGTGGGGAAAATAAGCAACCGTCTACGTCTGCTTATCTGAATATGGAGTACCGAAGTGTGACGCCATTTGAGCATTATTGTTAAGACAAATGGCTCTAAACAATATGGGCAGAACAAGCAGCGGTGATTACAACGGGGAATGTAATTGAGAGTGCCGGACACTAGCCCGGTATACAGTATCGGACAGGTAAACCTCTCAGTTGAGTGAGTTTGTTTAGAGCCAATTTGTCTTGACAACATGTTCATATGACGACACCACTTTGGTACTCTATATGAACGAATGCTTGCATCGGAAGAGAAAAGAACAACGAAGATGGCTTTAGAGAAACAGGGGGGGGGGGGGGGTACGGAGAGAAAAAGAGAGGAGGAGGGAGAGAGAGAGGTGGAGAGAGAGGAGGTTGGGAGAGAGAGAGAGAGAGAGAGACGGAGAGAAAAGCGAGCGCCATGGAAAAGTAGTAACATTTATCAATTATCTCACAGCATAGAAGATGTCATATCATAGTTCACGTTACTACAAGATTGTATCAGATTTATAGGGCTCTCGGGTCACTTTCAGGATACATTTGGGCAACAAATCCCCCCCTCCCCCATGTGATTTTTTTTTCCAGAAATTGCACATTTCCTTATATCAAAAAGAAAATTACCTAAGTAATAGATAGAAACTTGTTGACAATCTGCAAGTATATATGTTTAATACTCTATGAAAACGTACCAACATCAGCAATCGGTCTGTTGGCTCAGTTGGTAGAGCGTCAGACTGATAACCTGAGGGTCATGAGTTCGATTCCTGACATAGATGCTCTTTTGGTTTTTTTTCTCGTTGATTTGAAACTAATAGTCTATACGCTAAAATCACCAAGCAAAACCACCGACGTCTTATAGCCTAGTGGTAGGGTAAGCGCCGGGACTACCTCACACTCGTGCTAGCGAGCACGGGTTCGAAACCCGCCAACTCCAAGGTTGCAAAGCCAAGGTTCAAGGATTGTCGGATGGCCCGGCAAAGGCATTGGGATCGCCCTTGTTCCTCCCCTAAAGAGTTAGAGTCTATAGTTCTTATAGGCTATAGTTTTTAGGAGGTAGGAAGGGATACGCGATGGGCCGGTCGCCATACCAGAAGGGAACTAATGGTAGTCGGTAAAGGGTGATGAGCCCGAAGTCACGACACCTGAACTCCTGGCAACCATCGCTTAACCTTTTATTGTTTTGTTGTTGAACTATTGACTTTAATTGTTGTTTTCCTTCTTTCTTTGATGACAACAATCACCCAGAGCCTTATCATCTTTGTTGTTCCGTTTGTCATTATTCCATATTCTTCTTCTTATTACTTTTCTGCCCGGTTCTTTGTCCATTGATTTTCTACACTTTCCTGGAGCATGTTGCATATAGGTTTTAAATTCTACCTTACCATCAATGGTAGCTACCGAGAAAACCTATCTGCAACATGACCCTGATCTCTGATATCATCCAATGTTTCTTATTTGCACAGAGTAGAGGGTATCCTCAACCAGCAAGGCTATCATTCAATCCTACAGCGGAAGGCCTTCCCTTCAGGGAAACGCCTGATCGGAGGAGGGTTCGTTTTCCAGTAGAACAATGACCCAAAGCACACGTCACGACTATTCAAAGAATATGCAAAGGCTACTTAAAGAAAACGGAAGAGACATAATTCCTGGCAATCATGGATTGGCCGCCCCAGTCTATAGATTTCAATCCCCTTTCTTGTCATTTATGTTTTTGAATAAAAAAAAGAGGTTTCCATACAAGTTAAACACTAAATTTAGTTTAATTTTATTTGCGTGTTTGACTTCTCACTAGGAAAAGAAAAAATGAATGAAATTACGCATCTAACCCTGTATAATGGTGAAAAGCTCTGGATATCTAGATTGAGCGAATGTAATAAAAAGGTTAGCATTTTAAGAAAATGCCATATTGACTGGTAGGCAGCCATTTAGTAGAGTATAACTTTGTTTGAATCAAGGATAAAATTTGAATTCTTATATACTATTCACTTTAAAACGAAACTTAATTGAACTATGCTATGAGCCTGAATAACAATAAAGCCTACCAATTATACATTGAATGCAGGTGTTCCTAAACTTTTGGAGTTCAGTGTATCTCTCTTACTTTCTCCCCCACTACATATTACTCTTACTACCTCTCGATCTCCCTATTTGGTACACACAGCTGGCCACCATACCGTACCAGGTAGGCATGGGCGGAAATCCCGGGGGGGGGGGGGACGCTTCCCCCCCCCCCCCACCATTTCGAAGGGGGGGGGTGGGGACACAATATGATATGTCCCACCCCCCCCCCCCCAAGTATTTCGGTCGCGTACCTCCACGAGACTGGGCGGATTAAATTTTTTTAGAAAAACCTCATAACCCCCCTCCCCCCCACCCCCCACCACTGAGAGCATTTTCAGAGACTGGGCGGGAAAAAAATGAAGGAAAAAAAACACCTCCCAAAAATCCCATCACTACCCCCCCCCCCCCCCCCCCCCCCCCCCCCCCCCCCGCTCAAGCTACTTCTTGAGGAAAAAGATGTCCCCTCACCTTTGGGAAGCAATTTCCGCCCATGCGTTGGGGGGAAAATAAAGCAAAGTCGGCTTCAACGGTGCACCACTAAGGCAACGCCCGTGTTTTTTATTTGTTCCCCATTTTGTGCGCGGTGACGAACGTTGTTGAAATTCGCCCCCCTCTCCTACCGTTCAAGGAACGCTCCCACAAATTTTCGGGCGGTGTGACCGGGCCTTAAGTTGTGACGGGTATTCACAATGTTGTGCTACACCTTGTGCATAATCCTGGGGTGCGCCGTATCTTCACTAAACGCACTCTCACCATTGCTTTACATACATAATTATGGTGCATACATTTCAGAGTAAATTTCCGTCTTTTATGACAAACACCATTACAGCGTTTTTGTTCTAGCCTGGGGGAGCATTATATCATCTAACAAACAATGTTTGATAGAAACTTTATTGCTATAGAAAGAAAGGAAGGCAATTAACTACCCGTCATTAACTCTTTGTGCGTTCACCTGTGAACCCCCTGTGCGTTGCATTAATTTGAGTGTGCGCATATTTCAATGAACTCTTGTCGGAGTAGTAGCTTTCAAGGGCTATAACTTTTTATTAGATTGTCATAATAATAATAATAATAATAATAATAATAAAATCATTTATAGAGCGCAGAAACTATATTTATATATTCTACTGCGCTACAAGAGCTTTTATATGCACTCCTACTACGTAATGCTGTATAATTTTAAATCATGGTCAGAAGTAGATTAGGTCTGTGTTTAGAACAAATAGGTTTTCACCTTTGATTTAAAGCTGTCTAATGTTTTAGATTTCCTGATGTCTACAGGTAGTTTATTCCACAATCTAGGAGCTGCACAAAAGAAAGATCGGTCACCTAGGGTTACTTTTGTTCTGATTTGGGGGACTTGCAACAACGATGTGTCTTGTGTACTGCGGAGATTATGACCATGGGTTTGACATTTAAAATGCAGTAATTCATTAATGCATCTAGGAGCCTGACCATTTAACGCTTTAAAGACTATCACCAACATCTTGAATTCAATTCTTTGGCGTACGGGCAGCCAGTGCAAGTCTCTTAACAATGGTGTAACATGGGCAAATTTTGGAAGATTACAAATTAATCTTGTACATGTATTTTGAACCCGCTGTAACTTTACTATCTGTGAGTCTGGTAATCCGTACAGTACACTATTACAGTAATCTAATTTACTCGTAATGTATGCGTGAACTACACTTTTCATGCTATCTTGATCGAAATATTTACGAATGCGCCTCAGATTATAAATCATGTAATATGCTGATTTGCATACACTAGTAATTTGTGAATCCATGCTCAAATGGGTATCGAATAAGACTCCTAGGTTTCTTACGCTATGGGACGGTTTTATAACAGTGCCACGTACTGATATACCATTTGTCCGAAACTTGGATACTTGACGTGGAGTACCAATGACTAACAGCTCTGTTTTCTTATCATTCAACATCAATTTGTTTTGCAACATCCAGCCTCTGACATCCAGCCTCTGATGTACTCAATGCATATTTCTAACACACTGATACAATAGTCTTCATTTGGTGTGTTAGGACAGAATGACAAATATATTTGGGTGTCATCTGCGTAGCAGTGACAAGTAATAATGGGGAACTCCTTTTCAATATTTGTGAGGAGTCTGCTTGTATACAATGTAAAAAGTAAGGGTCCTAGACGTGACCCTTGAGGGACACCAAAAGGTACCTTGAACACATCTGACTCAATATCATTCATTTCAACCGTCTGTTTTCTATCAGCCAAGTAAGATTCGATCCAAGCAAAAACTGTACCATTTATCCCAAAATGACTTTTTAAAGTTTGTAACAGAGACAAATGGTCAATAGTGTCAAAAGCGCTGGTCAAATCAAGTAAGAGCAGTATACTAATCTTCTGGTCATCCATTGACATTAGAAGATCACTTTTGATTCTTAGGAGTGCTGTTTCAGTGCTATGAAATCGGTAGGCTGATTGGTTGATTGGCAAGAGTGAGTGAGAATCAATGTGCTCAAGGATTTGTTGGGTAGCAGCGCCTTCTACCAACTTTGAAATGTACTGAAGATTACTAATAGGCCTCAGATTGCAAAATTCTGTACCAATACCTGACTTTTTCAACAGCGGTTTAACAAGTGCAACTTTCCACAGAGCAGGAAACTGCCCTGTTGACAGAGATGTATTGATCACGGAGGTTATGACAGGTAATAGTACATCCAAATATTGCATAAGCATTTTTGTGGGCATTGGGTCCAATGGACAGGATTTTTTACTGAGCTTCATGATCAAGATTTTAACATCATGTTTAGACAATTCTACAAAATCTGTGAGAACTGCAATTTCTTTATCAAGTGAGATTTCGTCAGTGATTAATTTGTTAACATTACTGATTTTGGATTCAATATCATCATGAATTTTCTGAACTTTATCCAAGAGGAAAAATAGTGTACATATAAGATATAAAGGATTTCATGGGCTTTCCACTCATATGTCTGTTGTCTGGCAGTTGAGGAGCTACTGTATCACAGGGCTTTACTTGTGCAGAACATTTGAAAAAAAAATGTCAATGTTTTCAGTAGTGCTAATGTAAATGATATGTTGGACTCTTCATTTGCTGTAAATTGCAGGGAAATTATTACAGTTATTTTGCTAAGACCATGCTTTTCTATTGATATCAAAATCAATAAGTTTTGAAAAGAAGAAAGTTCGATGCAGGAAGTGCATAGAAAAGCCTGTATGGCCAAGAATTTGGCTTGATTACCCAGGACGAAAAACCAGTAGAAACCAGTAGAGAAAAACCATTAGAATCTCTACTGGTTTCTACTGGAAATTTTCTACTGGTTTGAATATGGAAAGTGAAATGATTTCCAGTAGAAACCATTAGAAAAATGCCAGTAGAATACCAGTAGAAACCAGTAGAAATCTCTACTGGATCCAATACAAGACCAATAGAATACCAGTAGAATACCAGTAGAAACCGGTAGGAATCTCTACTGGATCCAATAGAAGACCAGTAAAAACCAGTAGGAATCTCTACTGGATCCAATAGAGCTTCGTACTGGTTTCTACTGGAATTTTTCTACTGGTTTGAATATGGAAAGTGAAATGATTTCCAGTAGAAACCATTAGAAAAATGCCAGTAGAATACCAGTAGAAACCAGTAGGAATCTCTACTGGATCCAATAGAAGACCAGTAGAAGACCAGTAGAAACCAGTAGGAATCTCTACTGGATCCAATAGAGCTTCCTACTGGTTTCTACTGGAATTTTTCTGCTGGTTTGAATATGGAAAGTGAAATGATTTCCGGTAGAAACCATTAGAAAAATACCAGTAGAGTGCCAGTAGAAACCAGTAGCAATTTCTCCTGGATCCATCAGAATACCAGTAGAAACTAGTAGAATACCTACTGGAGCCATTAGGAGACCAATAGGAATCAAAATTAAAAATATTGATGAAATATCGATTTATATACAGTATATGATAATCCGAATTCTAGCATATTTCCTTATCGTTTTAACCTAATCCTATCTTATCCTTTTTTTTCCTATTCTATCCTATACCTATCCTAATTCCTACTCTTTCCTTCATAGACTTTCATATATATAGCAGTACGGTTATAAGGTTCATAAGATATTGGTTACTCTAACTTACATTTAAGAAGATCCTTTTTGTTGTTGTTATCATTATTGTCTTCACTTAAGTAGGTGACATTCACTATTCTATGTTTAAACTTGAAATCATTGCTTGGTAAAATTCCCTTTATCTGGTTAGGTGGAGGTTATCTATTTAAAATTACAAAATTAGGACACGTAAATACATGCATGAATATTCATGAGCATCTCTATTTCTATTGGTTTCTACTGGTCTCCATTACCAGTAGAATTCACCGGTTTCTAATGGTTTCTACTGGTTTAGATCTCACTGGTTTCTATTGGTTTATACTGGTTTGACTTTGTATTTTTCATACTCTTTTTCCAAACATTATATCTCACTAGTTTCTATTGGTTTCTACTGATCTCCAATACCAGGAGAATTCACTGGTCTCTAATGGTTTCTACTGGTTTGACTTTGTATTTTTCACACTCCTTTTCAAACCATTAGATCTCACTAGTTTCTATTGGTTTCTACTGGTTTGACTTTGAATTTTTGACACTCCTTTTCAAACCATTAGGTCTTACTGGTTTATATTGGTTTATACTGGTCTCCACCAGTAGAATTCACTGGTCTCTAATGGTTTCTACTGGTTTGACTTTGAATTTTTCACACTCCTTTTCAAAACATTATATCTCACTAGTTTCTATTAGTGTGAAAAAAAAACAAAGTCAAACCAGTAGAAACCATTAGAGACCAGTGGATTCAAATGGTATTGAAGACCAGTAGAAACCAATAGAAATCAGTGAGATCTAATGGTTTGAAAAGGAGTGTAAAAAAAAAAGTCAAACCAGTAGAAACCATTAGAGACCAGTGGATTATAATGGTATTGAAGACCAGTAGAAACCAATAGAAACCAGTGAGATCTAATGGTTGAGAAGGAGTGTGAAAAAACAAAGTCAAACCAGTAGAAAACATTAGAGACCAGTGGATTCTAATGGTATTGAAGACCAGTAGAAACCAATAGAAACCAGTGAGATCTAGTGGTTTGAGAAGGAGTGTGAAAAAAACAAAATCAAACCAGTAGAAACCATTAGAGACCAGTGGATTCTAATGGTACTGGTCTCAAACCACTAGATCTCACTGGTTTCTATTGGTTTCTACTGGTCTTCAATACCATTAGAATCCACTGGTCTCTAATGGTTTCTACTGGTTTGACTTTGTTTTTTTCACACTCCTTCTCAAACCATTAGATCTCACTGGTTTCTATTGGTTTCTACTGGTCTTCAACACATTAGACTCTACTGGTTTCTCCTGGTTTGATTTCGTAGTTCCTCTTCAGACCAGTAGACTCTACTGGACCAGTAGACGGTCTGTACTGGTTTCTACTGGTTTCTATGGGAATTTCGACCTGGGTAGGACTCTAGGAGCTCTTTGTGTTGTAATACAAAGAGATCGCCTACAATGTGTACATTTACACGCACCCACTACGACCATGACCTTTCTATTGATATCAAAATCAATAAGTTTTGAAAAGAAGACAGTTCGATACAGGATGTGCATAGAAAAGCCTGTATGGCCAAGAATTTGGCTTGGTTAGGACTCTAGGAGCTTTTTGTGTTGTAACACAAAGAGATCGCCTACAATGCGTACATGTACACGCACCCAAATAATCACAGTACAATAACAAGGAACTTGTGTGATTTTCTTCTGTACTGTTATAGCCTAACATGTATACACATCATTTGTTGTTGTTTTCCATATACATGCAATCCATAATAACCCAGACTTGTGTACAGGAGAATACATTGTCAAAAAGGAAGTGCTTGTGTGTATGATGACAAGATGGAAAAATACCGAAACAAAATCATCAAAATTCTCCGAAATCTTTTATGTAACCCTATGCTGCAACCACTGAACTAGAAAGAACCTGGAAAGAATTTGCACCCGAGCAGAGTATCGCCTCCGAGTCAGGCTAGTCACGTGATCGCCGCCATCTTGCTCGGTCAATCATCATCGCGCGCTTTCCGTGTCCTACTCACACGCAACCAGCGTTTTCTATCATCATGATTGTCAGGGTGTTATCGCTTGTTTTGCCGTTTACGGCAGTACCCGACGTTTTGATTTACTTCGAGTCAGCTTGTCACATTTATGACGTGAATTCCATGTCCCAACAACGAGAAAATGCCTTCTTGTGTTGCAGTAAATTGCACAAATCGAACAGGCAAGCGGTCCGCGGGCAGACATTCCATCGGTACGTACCCGTACATGTATGCAAAAGATGCAGCCAGGTTTTTATGGTTTCTTCAAATATTACTGACACTGCCACTGTGCCAGTAGAATGCTAGTACTTGACTTAGGATGCAGATCTATTTTTTATTTATTTTACTTCACTTGAGTCAGATAAAGTGAGTTAATATTAACCTTGTTTTGCATGGCCCTTTTCGAGTCATAAGCCCAAGCCAAGGCTAAACAACGTACAACTTGGTCTTGACTCGAGCTGAGTTAGCGTGGTCAGTGAATGTTGATGATGAGCAACAACCATGACATGACACATATTTACACTTTCAGTTAAACTGGCATCATTAGTTCATTATTATAATTGTTCCAAACAAATTACCACAGTCATAGTTTGACAAACCAGGTCTGTCTAATTCTCGCTTATTTGATGAAAATTTAGACCCTCATAAACCAAAATATTGACCAACACCAGGGCTGTCAGTTCGACAACACTAACAGTAAACACCGATTGCCCTAGCAAGTGGTTGTGCTTCTGGGCCATTTCATTTAAGAGTCACTGATGCTGTGTCTTATGAGTCACTAGCCCCGGGACTGCTCCCGCGCAGCGGGAGCGTCCTGAGGGCTCGCCCCCGATTTCCTGGCATGTCGGGTGCGACTAATAAATAATCGACCCGTGCACATGGATGAATTACTCATTTCAAGTATATTTATCACATATGCATGTTTGAATGTAACTTCCATATGTCTGAAGTAAGAAAATGATGGAAAATATTGAGTAACGTTACCAATTTCCCCTTCATTTGTCTGTCTAATCATGGTCTAACAAAACGAGGTCCTTCCAGACTGCCATCTTGGCTGTTTAATGACTTCGTAGGCATGCGCAAAATAATATTCATGATGATGACGCTTTCGCTCTGATGACCGTATTTAGCGCTATTGATGGATATGCATGAGAAAAGTGATTTTTTATTGTTTAGATTGTGCAAATTATCAACCTGATTTTCATTAATTGTGTCATTTAAAGTGACCAAAATATAATTAAAGGGTAATTCTATGTTATAAACTTCAGTGGCGGATCAAGGATTTTGTAAGAGAAATAGTTCCGAATCTTCCAACTTTCCTAATACATGTACCGTGCACCACTGCACCATCACTGAAATCTAGCTTAGCGGGATGGCGTTATTGGGTTGAAAAAAGTGGCTCTTAAAAACAAAACAAAACAAAAAATTACGGACAAACATAAATATTCCAAATATAATAAATGCTCCAAAATAAAATTTTAAATACAATGAAATAAAAATTGGAATATAAAATCTGTCCCAATAATAATGAAAAAAGAAAAAAACAATGATGTGAAAAGAGTGCTACGGTAATGGATTGTTGTTGAAAACGTAACACACACGAATCGTATAGAGTACTGGCGCATGCGCGTAAACCCCAAAAAGTCGGCAATCTTCATGTACATGTTTCGCAGCTGCATTAATTCTGACCGCCGTACGATGGTACGTTTTCAAGAAAAAAAAAACATCATGGACTAAATTCATCTTCGACGCAACTACGGAAGTATTCATGAAAGTTTTCTCCATAAGTGTGTCCAATAACTTTAAGTTCTGCGCAATATAATTGATGATATTTTCTAAAATGATCACTGCTAATCTCGACTACCTTGCACCAATGCTCGGTGCAACGCATCCCGCTCACTGCGTGAGCGAGCTGGTCGCAGTAAATGAGTCACATGTCAGGATAGATGATTGATTAACTTGATCGAGTAATTCAATATTTTCCCACAATTTTGTGAATTGCGTGACGTTTATTCTTCTGTTAGTGTTGGATGCTGTGCAATCATTGCCGGGATCAAAGCTATGAGTCGGTGTGAACGGCAACAACAGCCTGAATTAAATTTTGTAAAGGGCTTTGGAGACTATTAAGATATCAATCTCCATTTTTTAAAGATTTTCTTTGAAGTTATTTAGATCTGTAATATGCCAGCGGTGCATGTGCATACTCACGGCTCTAAACAAAGTTAACTTAAGAATTGCATAGTACGTTGGTATTCTACGTCCACCATCAAACCTTGTTGACCACAAAATTCGTTTACAGCCGTGATTGCGCACATGCTGCAAGCCTGCAAACAGACCGCTGGCTTGACGATCAGACATAAACGACAGCTCAAAGGAATTGGCATAGGGAAAGGCATAGGAAATATTGTAAAGATAGAGCTTTGCATGAATAATTTATAGACTAATTTTGCATGCTGATTTATGTTTAAGGTAACTGTCAGTTTATCAATCGTATATTCATATACAGATTTCCCCCCCGGGGGGGGGGGGGGGGGGGTCACTCTCCACATAGCCTGCTACGCACCCGCGTCCAGAAAAAGCGTCGAAAAGGGTCCCGTTTCAGGCACTCCGGCGTCGTCGACGTCTTTGGCAAAAAGGGTTGCATTTCAGCACATTCGCTGGTAAATCGCCGTTTAGGGTAGCCTTTTACAAGTTTAATTAATGTCTGTATTTTTCAACACATTAACTGGTATGGATTCCATTTTTTCAAGTTTTGATAAAATTGGTAAAACGAATGGTAAGTGATGCATCAGTCAGCAAGGCAAGCAGCATTTTGCACTTGCATTCAATAATTTAGGCTAAAAGATGGCTATTGCCTATTCAAAGTGGCTAAGAGAGGTGTCCTTGAGAGTAATCATGTTGGCCTTACTTTCAATAACTTCAAAAAATGGAATTTATACCTGTTGTATTTAACATCAATTTAACATCAGTCATCAGTATGGTATCAAATTAATCGATTTCAATGTTCACGCCATTTCGGGTATCAAATTAGGGGATTTCCCTGTTCACGCCACTTAGGGTGGCTTTTCTCATGGGTTACGCCCCCGTTACGCCATTTAGGGTTGCAAATTTAGGTAATGTAGTTACGCCATTTAGGGTGCATTTCTGAGGTTGTCGGACACGGGTGCGTAGCAGGCCATGTGGAGAGTGACCCCCCCGGGAGATTTCCCCACCGTAATCCTGCTGTACCCTGAGAATGGCTCGTAAAGATGAGGCGAGACTTTTGGACACCCCACAGCCACTCGACCATTTGCTCGGACCACTTTGAGGAGCACTGCTTCGATCGTACAGGCCAGACCACCAGGCTCCGTCCAATTGCTGTCCCTACCATCTTCAGCTTTCCAGCACCTTTATTGAAGGTAATTTTTCAACTTTTGATTGCAAATGAAACACAAATTCAAAATGTTTCGTTCTGTCATACCCAAAGCACATGTAAACAATCTAGTTAGTGGTGCACAAAGCGTGGCCACTCACAGTATGAAGCATCTCTCATTAAAATATGTTATCTTTTTCGCCTTCATGATTTCATTAAGAAAAAAATACTAACTACATCCTTCGTGAATGGTGGAACTGATTAAATTTTGATAAGACACATTTTTCTTGAATAATTTTGATTATTGGTTCTGATATAAGACAACTAAGACAAGATTTTTTTATATTGTTATTGTTCATTTAAATAAGTATACTCTAAGCATTGTATTGTCCGTAAGTTGAAAAATTAACCACGAAGCAAAATTTTAGTACTTGTCTGGCAGTGGTTTCATGTAAAGTACTAGACTTATAAATCTTAACCTCACAAAGTATAATACACTTCATTGTTACGCCAGACATCAGATTTCAGAAAACAATGACTTTTCAAATATATTGATCAATTTGTGTTAAGAGTACACTAATCCATGTACGTGTGCTATTCAGGTAGACATACATGTACTGTGGGCAAGAAATGAGCTGCAGAGTAAGGTGATCTAATTGAAGAGCTTTAAGAAAATGAAGTCATGGTGTCAAGTTTACTAATAATCTGTAAATGAGTAATGATAAGAGATTGTAATTTGTTTCACTAAGCATTGTTTTTCTACCTCTTTGCTTTTCTCATACAGCCAGTAAAGGAGAGGAAACCACCCTATCCAAGGAGCGTGTCAGTTCAAGGGAGCTACCATCGCCCATACTCCATTCCACCAACTCTTGGGCAGTGTGAAGACATTCAAGACAACTCTCAACAGGACGCATCTCAACAACTCTCACAACAGGACGCATCTCAACAACTCTCACAACAGGACACATCTCAACAACTCTCAACAGGACGCATCTCAACAACTCTCACAACAGGACGCATCTCAACAACTCTCACAACAGGACACATCTCAACAACTCTCAACAGGACGCATCTCAACAACTCTCACAACAGGACGCATCTCAACAACTCTCACAACAGGACGCATCTCAACAACTCTCAACAGGACGCATCTCAACAACTCTCACAACAGGACGCATCTCAACAACTCTCACAACAGGACGCATCTCAACAACTCTCACAACAGGACGCATCTCAACAACTCTCACAACAGGACGCATCTCAACAACTCTCACAACAGGACGCATCTCAACAACTCTCACAACAGGACGCATCTCAACAACTCTCACAACAGGACGCATCTCAACAACTCTCACAACAGGACGCATCTCAACAACTCTCAACAGGACGCATCTCAACAACTCTCACAACAGGACGCATCTCAACAACTCTCACAACAGGACGCATCTCAACAACTCTCAACAGGACGCATCTCAACAACTCTCACAACAGGACGCATCTCAACAACTCTCACAAGATCAAACACCAGGTAGCTGTGTTCCAATACCTAACGTCACACAGCCTACAACTCCGGCCAGTCATCCCTGTCATCATGATCACACGTACCATGTCCATCAAAGTCCACGCAGTATCAAGCAAAAGTTGGACAAAATGTTTGATCATACATTGGCACTAAAAAGGCGATTGAAAAATTCTCAAGCAAAGTCCAGACGTCTTCGCAAGAAAGTGGATACACTGCAAGATGTGGTATCGGCTCTGAAAAGCAAGCATCTCCTGTCTGATAGTGGTTTGGAGGCCCTGGAGAAAACCTGTGACATTCCAAATGAGTTAATGAAGCGAATACTGAAGAGGAGACGTTCTAACAAGCGATCTGGAGAACAGTATCCACCAAAACTGCGGGCATTTGCAATTACACTGAATTTTTATTCAGCAAAGGCATACAGGTATGTGCGTAGATCATTCGATTTGCAGCTGCCCCATCCTGCAGTCATACGTAAATGGTACAGCGTCGTAGATGGGCAACCAGGATTTACGGATGAGGCTTTTCGCACTCTTGCTGTGAAAGTCGGTGAGGCAAAGGAAGCTGGTCACGAACTAGTGTGCAGTCTGATGATTGATGAAATGGCGATAAAGAAACACGTCCAATGGGATGGGAAAAAGTACTACGGCTATGTTGATATCGGCACCGACAATGTCGATGATAGCAATCCGGTAGCATCCGAAGCATTGGTTTTCATGGTAGTAGCGCTGAATGCTCCGTGGAAAGTTCCAGTCGGATACTTCATGATAAAGAGCATGTCTGGATCTGAGAGAGCAAATCTAATAGAACAGTGCCTCAGCAAGCTGGCAGATGTCGGAGTATGGGCTACGTCTCTGACTTGTGATGGACCATTGTGCCATTTATCCATGCTTCACACTTTGGGTGCAAATATGAAACTCCCAGATCTCCAGCCGTCATTCCGGCATCCAGAAGATTCAACCCGCCGTGTCAGTGTTTTCTTAGACATTTGCCACATGCTGAAACTGCGGAGGAATCCACTCAGTGCATATGGTATCCTCAAAGATGGCCAAGGGGATTACATCAGGTGGGCCTAGATCAAGGAGTTACACAAACTGCAGGAAGAAGAAGGACTTCGGCTGGGTAACAAGCTCACACATCCAGTGGGAGCGTCAGAAAATGAAGGTGAATCTAGCGGCGCAGACGTTGAGTCAAAGTGTGGCTGATGCGCTAGAGTTTCTGAGGGATCAAGGACTCTCTCAGTTCAAAGGTTGTGAGGGCACTGTCCGTTTCATCAGGACTTTAGACCGCCTGTTTGATATCCTTAACTCGCGGACTCCATTTGCTCGTGGTTCCAAAGCTCCTCTTCGTCCGGCAAACGAGTACATTTGGCGGCCTTTCCTTGAAGAAGCATATGCCTACCTTCAAAATATCACGACTGCCGAGGGTAAGAAGATGTCGGACACCAAACGCAAGACTCCATTCCTTGGCTTCCTTGCTGGCATTAGAAGTGTACAGTACATGTATGATAAGCTGGTTGTCGGTAGCGCTCCACCCCTCAAGTATCTGTTGACGTACAAGATAAGCCAGGACCACATCGAACTCTTCTTTTGTGCTGTACGTTCATGCTTGGGCTGCAATAACAATCCAACTGCAAGGCAGTTCTCGTCAGCACACAAGAAGTTACTGATTAGGCATGAAATTCAGGGCACAGGGGGCAACTGTGAATCACAGGACCAAACCGTCATTCTCCATGTTTCCAGCAGCGTTAAACCGAGATCTTCTGACCTTGACAACGATAATGACATGCTCCTACTACGCAAGTACGATCTTGCGGAAAGGAACCCTCTCAACACTGATCACGACTATAGCGATACACCAAATATCAGTAAGCTGTCACCATACAAGGAAGTTGTGTGATTTCGTACATCGGCGGATTTGTTGTACGCATGGCAAGGAAGCAATTCCGATGTGAAGAATGTGTTGCTGCCTTGACAACAGGTGAAAGAGTGGAAGGCAGCTTTCTAGAAAAGAAGAATCGTGGCGGACTGCTTCGAGCATCCAGAGATGTAATATCAGTCTGTGAGGCAACTGAACGATGCATACAGCGTCTGCTTCTAACAACATCTTGTAAGCTGCCGCAAACCAAGGGACTTAGTGAAGCCGTCTGCACTGCTGTCTTATCGGACGTTGGTCATCACAGTATCTTCACCAGCCTGACAGAACATATGTTTGATTGTACTCCTGACCAGAATCACATCTTCATGCTTGTCAAGTGTCTGGCTGCTTGCTATCTCAAAATTCGCATGCATCATCTGGCAAGACAGTTTAATGAAAGGATGCCTGGTCCGCTAATTCGTAAACAACTCAGAAAACTTGTTTTGTTTCAGCATCAGTGAAGCGGAAGACATGCATTCATGTCTAAGTGAATGGGAAGGAAACCTTGTCCTAAGCTGTATACATACATTAGCACATGTGCTACTGAAATTCTTGTATACAGTTATTAACCCAGATTTAATTTGTAGTTTGAAGCAAAGTTTATCAAAGTTCACCTGGATTTCATAATATGTCATACTCATTCATGTATGCATACATTTCAGCTTTCGCTGCTGAACTTTTAATTTTGTTACTAAGTGCTTGTTATGTAGTTAATGAGGACAAGCGAATACAAAATTTGATACCTTTTGAGATGGAAATACATGTACTAGCTTGGGCGCGGCTGGGCACGTTTTTCATGTTACTTGTCTGAAAGGAAAATATCTGAAAGCAAGGTTTCATGCAATTTTGTTTAATGGAATATGATGCGGAACATTGGGAAATTTAGACTTTTATACTGCAACTTGATATCACGATAAGAGCCTTTTTGCCATATTGTAACAATATTCCTCGATTGAATATTTATAGATGGGTCGATGGGTCGTAGGTATTTCATGTCACAACTGCGCAAGCATATGGGGTGAGGATATTTCTCCAATTACTCCTGCGCATCCGATTTTGTTTATACTGTACGTCAAATCCAGGCAAAAATCATCCAGAGTACAATGAATCGGCATTAATTAAACGGCAGCTGGATATCCATGTACTTCAACATCCTTGTCTACATGAAGGCACAAATCCATTATGGGCAGCATTAACCACAATACCACATTGTTTTTGAAAACTTTGATGTTTGCAGTGCACTTTAAAAAAATCCAACAATTCCATATACCCTGTAACCAAAAACAAAAATGTTTTTTCAGTGTACAGGTATGTTGAAATATATTTTGCAGGTGCTTCTATTATTAGGAGAATGATGAGAAACAACATTGTGTTTCCATTTTTTCAACTGATTCAAACACCCTGTGTTGCATTCTTGCTTGAATGTCGTGCTTCCTTATTTTCATAAATTCTGATGTTACAAGATGTGATTTAGTCAATACTTTATTAACTAACTCTATATACGTGTACATGTACATGAAAGTTAGTAGATAAAAAAATAATAATGCCTGGAGTCTGTGAACTATGATCAGCCGAAGCTATAATCAAAGACAAAAACAACTCCGGTTGTATGTGTGCATGATACATGTACGTTATTACACATGAAGTTTTGTATTTCTTAGCCAGTTTTGAATATCGCCGAACATGCCAAACTTAAACTCAGGGGTCAAGATTGACAAAATAGCAATGTGATGAGATTGCAATCACATTTATTACAGATTTTAGACTTGTACAATGAGCCTATGTAAGCTACATGTATCATCTTCTACAGTTCAATTTACTAGATTAAATGCTCTTTTTTGCATTTTGATGATTCCACTATTTACAGTTGTAGCATTATACAGTAATATTGGTGATGTATATGATGGACACTCTACATTTATACAAGTCACATTATCTGGTTATGTATTGGACAACAGCACCAATGAGCGTATTCTACATATGATATCATTTCCCACTGTCAAAATGGTATGATTATTTGAGACAACTTAAAATATACATGTATCTTATTTATTTGAAGTTAAACACCCATTTGCTGTTGTTTTTTGTTATCATATTGGTTTGGTTGTTGCTGTGTCTTAATTGAATGAGAATGAATCTGAAGTGTGTGTATTTGTATGTGCTTTTTGTGTGTATGTTTGCGTGTATATGGGTGTTGTGTGCATGTGTGTGTGTGTTTGTGCGTATGTGCGTGTGTGAATGTGTGTGTGTTTGTGTTTGTGTGTATCTAGTGTTAAATTGAAGCATTTTAGACGGATGTGGGTCGCCTATACGTGTATGCTGGTTAAGGGGTGATTGATGAGAGACGTGCATTTTGGTGGGGTGTAGTCCTGGTCGTGAATAAAACCACATGACAATATAGAACAAGTTATAAGCATTCGGGTTTTACATTAACATGTTCAGAAGACACATTAGAGGGGAAAGGAATGGCAGATAAGGGGGAACATTTTATTTTTTTTTACTTTTTGTGGGGGCCAGGGGGAGGGGGTCATGCTGGAAATAACTGCTTTCAGTGCACTGTGTTAATAATTATTCCTCTTCCTCTTCTGTGTCAAAATAACTTGCCTTTGATTGATTGATTGTCATTGAACATGTGTTTGAAAGCCATTTTGGTCTGCTTTTAATCTGCCCATGAATAGGGTGCTCAATGGCTCACTAAGTCCGGGCACTAAGTACGCGTACACGCAGTGAACTCTACTACACTTCAGGCATAATTTACAGACAAATATAGGTTGAAATTGCCTTATGTATTACGTATAACATTCTACTACAGACATATGCCGACGAAACCAAATTAAAATGACATCGTTCTAATTTCTCCTCAGCTTTTTTTCTTCTTTACTGTTCTCTCCAGTTCTTTCGATTTGCTTTGCGAGCGGACATAGCAAGATGGCGGCGCGTTCACTCGAGCGTGAAGCCGCGGTGCTTTTTTTTTGTGACCGCGCAGTCGTGTGTACGCTCTGAATGGGGCTGTTCTTTCCAGGTTCTTTCTAGTTCAGTGGCTGCAACGCGAACGAGCGGAAAGCCTATGTGGAAACTTGCTTACCGATGTGCATCGGTAATAATAGCGGGATATGGTATATGAACGGGGCTATTGACGATCGCGAGCAATAGTACCGAACAGTGGTACGGTTCGCAGTACGTACATATTTCCATTTCCATTCACCTAGGTGTGTTCAGTGCAAAATTGCGAACGAAACGTGTCCACGGTTGTGCATTGATGCGAACGCAACGTACAAAGAGTTCATTCCATTCTATTTGAAAATTAGCCAAGCTTCTAAATTCAAGGTTTAATGCATCGTCATCCATGACGTTCTCCATATCATTGCATTTGCACTTCCATTGCCTTGTTCTAAACAACTTTGCATAGATACTAGTGATGTTTCAACGTGTGTTCAACAATATGTGACAAACACTTTCGAGGCACCGTGTTGTGTCATTGAGTTGTGGATCTGTCGTGACGATTATTGTATAGGTTCCACTTGCACCGTCTATAACTATGGAGAAAGATTCGCAGGACCCTTGGAGGTTTCTTCTTGCGTTGTCCAAGACATTCATCCTGTTCCTTGATGCTGGACTTGCAAAATCGTTCGGAGTTTTACTGGATGAGCTGATCCTTCACTATAAGACTGATCACAAGACCATGGCATTCATCTGTAGTCTCCCTGCTACTCTTATGTATCTTGCAGGTCAGTTCATTTTAAGCATGTTAAGAGTCCACCACTCTCCCATATGAAATTTACATAGGCATAACAATTTTGTTGCAGTTTCTAATTACTTCAGTTCTCAACTCAGATATGATTGTTGATTCTTAGAACTCGATGTATCAAAATGCTTTGTCGGTGGAGGTGTCGTAGTATAGTGATTATGAACCGTAACTGAAGATCTCCAAGTCAAATGATTGCGGTCTTCCGCGAGACACATTATCCACATTTCTGCTCTCCACCCAGGATGCTACCATTCCTTTCAGGAGACAAGATTATATAAACAATCTTCACCTTCGTGCAGCGGGCAAGGAATAGTGTCACGAGAGTAGAAATGCTGCTCATATTTCAATTCAATTCTTTCTTCATTCAACTAACAACAACTTTAATGAAGGCATCACCAGAAAACCGAAGGCTTGTGAGGTGTGATAATCTTTATTATTTTATATATGTATATTTGTGCTTGATACGTTCTTGTGCCTAGTAACAAGGGGCCAAATTCATGAAAATACTCCAAAGCATGGTTGGCTTCTAAACGCCATATACCTACACAGACTGTTAGGCTGGTGATGTTTTATGAATATAGCCTGGGCTATCCATGTGACATTCTTATATTCCTCTCCAAACTGCAAACAGGGATAGACCATGTACACAATTTCCGCATGAAAAACAACCTGTCATTGAGCTTAAAAATAAACAGAGTAATTGCAAATGATTGCCATGACAATTGCTACCTGCAACTAACCGTCTTCGTATTTTTGTAACAACTTTTCCATTCAATACCAAGCTTTGTACAATCTTTTGAAGTTGTTCTTATGTTGCTCTTTTTAAATGATTGTATTTTATTTTTTTTCTTGATTAATCTGCACTTTATCTGCCTTTCCTTATCCTAATTGTTAACAGTCCAGTCCTAATAAATTGGTACCTTTTTACCTTCATTCAAACCTGTCTTAGCGGCCACCTGTCTATAGCAACCAACCTGTCTATAGTGCCCAATAAAACAATTCCCCTGGGGAGAGATCATGTGTAAAAGAACCTGTTTATAGTAGCCGCCTGTCTATGAAGGCCACAATTGTTGTTTCCCTTGTGTGGCTACTATAGAAAGGTTCCACTGTTCGCTTTTTTGTTTTATTTTATTATGTATTGCATTTAGGCGTAAGTTAATATTTTTTCCTTGATTCTTACTCCGTTAAACGGAAGCTTGAAAAAAAAAACAGGCTTGAACACTCACTAGCTCGTGATCTACATCAGATAAAGCAGTGTAGCCTGTAAAGTGAATAGACGTCATGCTCGTCTCTGGTACAATTTATTCTTGACCCAAACATTCCGTTATTCAAGCTCTACTTCTATATCTTGTTCAAATACATCAGGCCCCTTTGCAAGTGCGGTAATGACGATGGTACGACCCCGAACCCTGGCCATAACAGGGGGTGTCATGACTGCACTGCCTTTAATGCTCATCTTCGTCACGGACTCACCTTATCTGCTTGGCACCCTTCTCGCTGTGTCGGGTATGAGCTCGAGAATTTGGTTTCCAGACGGGACCACCCAATTCAAATAAGGGCATAGTACATAAACCGGTTTTTACCGGTTTGATATGATTTTCATAAAAAGATAAAGAATATTAAAGAAAATGATGCGAACTAACATGGGACTATGGCGAGCACATGTTTACATATTGTTTGAGGTCTTTTGAATACCATCGACGGTAAAAAGCAAGCCAATAACAAATGACAAAAACATATGCTTATCCAACCATAGATGTTTTTCCCTCATAATAAAATATGACTTTGTGAAAAAATATTAATATCATTCTGCATTCAAAAGGGTCGTATTTACGTAATTATTTTTTTGCCATAATCAATCTTTGAACTGACGCATTGTGTGTATCATCACTCTCTTTGAACAGAAATAAACCTAGTCAATCTAGTCACAATAGACACGTTGTTTACGACAATCTAAGATTCATGATCTGTTTTATTTGTCTCTTTTTTCTGTGTGAAATACATCAGGTGTAGGGATGGGCTTCGTTTTCCTGCCAGTAGCACACTCTTTGACTGAATACTTCGACAAGTCGTACAATCTCATGACCACCTTAACCTTATTTGGATTGACACTTGGAGCATCCATAATGCCCAGCATTACTGAGCGGTCGATGGAGGCATATGGCTTACATGGCACCTTCTTCATTCTTGGTGGCATTTGTCTGAATGCTGTGCCATGTGGAGCCGTCGTCAAACCAAGACGAGATCATCCGAGGCATGACGAAGACTCCTTATCCCGCCACCAATCCGACGAAAGTGATCATCACATCGTTGAAACTGAACAAGAGAAGGATATTGAGGAGGCTGAGAGCGATTCAGCAAACGATTCTGAGTTACGTCTCATATCTAGCTCCGATGTTGATCTAGGCTCTGATGAGCAAACACATCTCATTAACTCAAATAATCAGGGACTATCGTGGTGCTCTCAATCGTTGGATAGATTTCGAAACTTCGTCACCTCAGAGCTGATATTTCTCACTCTAGTTCCCAGCATGTTCCTTATTTTTTCAGTCATGTATGCGTGGATGTTGTTTCTAGTGCCACATGCAGAATGGCTTGGAATTGAAACGTCAAGAGCAGTGTTTCTTTCAACCATCGCAGGCATCAGTGGCGTCTTTGGAAGGATCGTTTTCCTAGTCTTCCTCTACCTCGAATGGGATTCTACGCTAATATTCCTCCTTGCTTGCATCATCTGCGCGATGTCATTCATGATGAGCTCGCTCAGTGCTTCGTACGCCTTCCAAGCCGCGATGGCCGTCATGCAAGGGTTCACTTTATTCGTCCTTGACAGTTTGAATGCGGTCCTCACCAAAACCACCATCAAGGATGACAAGAACATGAACGCCGCAATTACTTTGAACGTATTTGTGATTGGAATCGGTGCAACAGTTGGAGATGTCTTATCAGGTATGTACGATAACTTGAGTTTATAGTGTGGCTCAATATCTTAAGTCATGCTGTATGAATCTACGTGTATTCAACCTTTATCTAGTTGAATTAGAAAAACAAAAGTGAAATGAAAAGCATGAACAACCAAATACTGTGATAAACGAACATGCATTTTTGTTCATTTGTAAACCCTATACGTATGAGAATTAATAACCAAACTCTAGTCCTTTAAAAATGTTTTCAAAAAAGAGTTTAAGGAATACTTTTATTGTTTGTATTTTCATTGAATGTCCTACAACTGTATCTCATTCTATCCCCACAGGACATGTTTATGATGTGGTGTCGTCGTACACAATCATTTTCCTGTTATTTGCTATGGCCCTCGTCATCGTTATCATCAACCTGTTGGTATTCGTCTTCATCAAACGCTGCAGGGTCACCAACTAAATATGGCGTTACAGAGACTAAACGCTTCTTGCGTCTTTTACCATATTTTCTTGCCACACAAAAATACAGTTTTTTAGGATTTGGGTACATTATTCGTGCACAATATAGCTCCGTCATAATGGAGAACTTCGTGAATGGTGGTCTCGAGATGTACTTATAGTTGGGATTCTTATTGTAAATAAGCAGTATTTTCACGAACAAGTATTGAAAGGAGTGTGATAGTGGAAAGTATCAGTATAATTATGCAACATTATGATTTTGAAGTGTTTTGTTTCTCCATGTTCATTTGGGAAGTGAGGATCCGTCCTTAATTCAGAATTATGTCATACATGTTGACGTTTTTTGTTGTTGCTATTTTCCGGATCCTTTTATTCTTTGAATATTTTGGGTATTTTTTATTTTCTTGTAAGTTCTTATGCCATTTTTTATGTATATTTTTTGTGTATTTTATTTATTCACTGCATAATAGAATATGAAATTATTAAGCAGCAACATATTGTCACAAAATGGCGAAAAAAATGTGTTTGCGCTATATATCAACGTGTAAAAAATAGGCGTACATATTCTCACGTCTGAATGTCGTTCATCACCAAAGCCATGTAATATAGGTAAAGATAATGTTAATGGGTTTAAAATT
The DNA here is from genome assembly GCA_963669155.1 of Arbacia lixula. NCBI lineage: Eukaryota > Metazoa > Echinodermata > Echinoidea > Arbacioida > Arbaciidae > Arbacia > Arbacia lixula. The sequence continues at coordinate 17,008,598 of OZ022596.1, forward strand.
ACCATACAGCAAACTTTTTTTCGTAACCATGTCACTATTATGGGTCTAGTCAACGCTTATTGTACATGTATGTATGATATCCACGTGCTTTTAACTTTACTCAAGTTTTTTAAGTTGTATAATCAATGAAAGAATCAGAACACTCAATACTTCAGTGCAGGATCCTAATGTGATCCCGTTATGTTCTAAATAATCTGTTTTGATGTACGTTTCATTTCCATATTATTACATGTACCTAGAATACTGCACGCAGTGAGGCGTCAATGCCATGCAATCTGCTCAGGATTACCCGTACCTTTGTTACGGGAAATGTAGTGTTTCAGTTCACTTCATATTGTGTGTGCTTGTTCTATTTTAATTACTGAACTTTGATAACACTTACAAAGAGCTGCCATATAACATGTATAAAGAGTTCAATCATTAACGTTTTTTTTTTTGTTCTATAATAAAGTGCTACTAGTATTTTATTCTATATTTCTTGTATAAAGATTATGGTTACATTCGGCGCATATACCCGTGTCTAAGCTAATATGTGACATGTCTTGGTTCCCTTGTGGTTACACACAATTAATTGTCAAAATCTGCGTGGATATCTGTCTCGTGTTTCTTCTGAAAGTACTATAAGATTATATCATGTGCATCATTAGTTCATGTAAACTGACGGGAAAATGGTTTCAATCACTTTCTTTAGTAATGTTCGTAAACCTTTCATTTTATTAGGTATGTTGTCCATTGTGCGTAGAGTGTATATTTTGTTTGCATTTTAAATATAGATTGATATTATGTTATTGCTAATTGTATCAGCGAATATTGTTTCCCTTATCAGACCCTAGATACAGTAACTGCTTCATGATTAAAAATAAATACTATTATACTACAAAAACGTTAATATACTTTGTTCGTATTAGTGCACAATGTGCTTTCGTATTAAACCTGTAGAATGTCTATTATATTTTGCTTTGCCTTATCATAAGCAACATATTGTTGTACAAAGATGAGTAAATTGAGAGTGTTTATGTTATCATTGACATATTGTTACCTTGGTTGCTGGTACGTGAACGAATGACACAAAAATTGTCACGACGTTCGTCAAAGGAGAGAAACATTCATCAAAATGTCGACTCCCTATTTTATGGGGATAAGGACGACAGCTCCATTGTTCTGTTCAGCGGTAACATGTAGTAGTTTTGTGATGAAATACTGAAGGGGAGGATTTTTATTGTTACGTGGTGCACCCTATGTCATTAACTAATTATGTGAATAAACCATTCCTAAATTTATTAGTGAAAAAAACGACTGACCGACATGTTTGTAATGTCTGCTTTCAACAGAAGGAAAGAGAGAGGCAAGACACATGATTGAGGGGGGAACGGGGGGGGGGGGGGGGGGGAGAGAGAGAGAGAGCTACTCCATGTGAGGGAAACAAAGAGTGAGATGGGGGGGGGGGGCATGCCTACACAAGTACAGACAAGTGGAAAATTAGTAGAAACAAAGAAACGAGAAGAAGAGAAATGAAGAGCGATATAAAAACAAAGAACAGTGCGTGTGTGTGCTTGTGTGAGAGAGAGAGAGATGGGGGGGGGGGTGGAATTGCGATACAGTGTATGTATGTGTGTATGTGTGTGTGTGTGTGTGTGTGTGTGTGTGTGTGTGTGTGTGAGGGAGAGAGAGGGGGGGGGCAGATGGAGAGAGAGGAAGAGAGAATCAGAAACAGTGACAACCAGATATCTATTTTCTTAACAAAACCTTTGAGGGTAAAATGACAGATCAAACAGCATTAAATTGAAATAAAATTGTAGGTAACAGGGACAAAAGAGCGATCAAAATAATCCAAGAGGGAGATAGAGGAGTAGGGGGGGGTAGAGGGAATGAGAGTGAAGCAGAGACAGCCACAACCAGATATTCTTAAACAAAATCTTTGAGGCTAAAAAGGACATATCAAACAGCAGTAAATTGAAATACAATTGTAGGTAACAGGATAAAGATCAGAACGATTAAACTAGACCAAGAGGGAGAGGTGCGGAGGGGGGGGGGGGGGGGGGGTAGAGGAAGAAAGAAAAAAGAGAGAGAGACAGAGGGGAAAAAGGAATAACTATGCAGTGTGTGTGTGTGCGTGGGTATGTGTGTGTGTGTGTGTGTGTGTGTGTGTGTGTGTGTGTGTGAGTGTGTGAGAAAGGGAGAGAGAGAGAGAGAGAACGAGAAAAAAGCACAGACCACCAGACATCTATGTGTTTTAAACAAAACCTTTGAGGGTGAAATAGCAGATCAAACAGCATTAAATTAAGATAAACTTGTAGGTAACAGGAAAAAACATGATCAAAATAAACCAGGAGGGAGATAGAGTGGAGGGGGGAGGGGGGGGGGGGGAAGAGAGAGAGAGAGAGAGAGAAAGAGAGAAAGAAAGAGAGAGAAGGAAGAAACAGAGATAGGGGAAAGGGAATTACGATACAGTGTGTGTGTATGTGTGTGTGTGTGTGTGTGTGAGAGAGAGAGAGAGAGAGAGAGAGAAAGAGACAGAGACAGAGAGAGGGAGATAGATGGACAGTGAGAGAGAGAGAGAGAAAGAGAGAAAGAAAGAGAGAGAGAGAGAGAGAGAGAGGGGAAAAGGGAATTACGATACGGCGCGTGTGTGTGTGTGTGAGAGAGAGAGAGAGAGAGAGAGAGAGTAGCAGAGAGAGAGAAAAAAAAAAGAGAGAGAGAGAGAGAGAGGGGGGGAGATAGATCGACAGTGAGAGAGAGAGAGAGAGAGAGAGAGAGAGAGAGAGCGAGAGAGAGAGAGATGAAAGAGAGTGAAAAAAACTGAAAGAGAACGAGAGATATGATTAAAGAGATAGGGAGTGGGTGAATAAGAAATATTGGACAGGTATGTCTAAAATAAACTATCCACAAAAACACGATTAATATACCGTCAGCGATCCTGCCGAGTCATGTAGAACCCTATTGATTGTTCAAGGTTTATTTACCGTACGCCCAACAAACTCATGTCCGACACGACGTCAACGCGACGTATACAGGTCATGGCGGAAAACTCGGCCAAGCTTGTTGACGTTTCAAGACAATGGAAGGTATGTCATCAGTGGTTTGGTGAGGCGATTGTTAAAACACGATGGGGATAGATTAAAGTCCTGCAGCCAGGACGTAGTCTGATTACGCAGACTCAATGGAGTCACTTTATCTCACAAAATGCATGTCTGTATGATTAGACTAGGGCCTTTAGAACACCTGTGCCTTGTTCGCATGGCTGCACATCATCCTGATTAATGTAGCTAGTCTATGCCGTTTTCAGACGTACACAGTGATCGACGCTCACTGAATGACTGAAACCTGTATTTGTGCAGATTCACTATTGTGTGCGGCTTCGGTACAATGTTGCACAGGTAAATCATATACATTCCATAGATTAGGAACAAACCTGTTTCACACCGAAGTGATCAGCATCTCATCACATTCACTCCCCTGAACATATGCATATAATGATGACGTCTACCTACTAAACAACGATTGAAATATTTCACAACGAGCATACCACTCAGCGGCACCATTCAAACTCGTTCATTGGGATGGATATCTATTTCTTTAAATATCCTTGAACAAACACGGAACAGTCCATATTAAAAGTCTCTTTCTACTTTCTATAGTGTTAATGATGTAAAATGCTTAATTTAGCGAGTACTGCACAATGTTGATCATGATATATACAACCGTGGCTCACTATAGTCAAAACGCTGTCTGAAACATAACAGTCACAACTTAATCAGACAGTGTATCCCGGACTCCGCAATCTCAAAGTTCAATGTACATACCGCAGGCGTACTTTAACGAGCCCATAATGATAGACATGTCCTCGCAAAATTGTGTAAGTTCAATGGATCGCATATTGCAATCATATACCGGCATTGGTACTCGAGATTCCTAATACGGAAGCATTATCGGCACCAGCCAATGCCAGTGCTACGTAATCGAAAGACCTGACGAGTTATATTGCGGATTACGTGTACAGACTGTCAAACATACATGGATAGTATATAAAAGGTAAGTGTATGTACGTATATAAATGGTATTAAAGTACGCGTCAGTCAGTGGTCTACGTATAATGCCCAGTTAGCGAGCAGGCGAGCTGGCTTGCGCCGTAAGTCATGGGGTGAGAGAGTAACAAATACCGTCGTAACATGGATATATCGGTCGTTGCGGGATGTAGAGGATCGTTCATCTAATCTCCACCAGGAGAGTCAGGGTTCAAACCCCGCAGCTGAAACTTGTGATTTGCAGCAATTACATCTTAATCCACATACCTGTTCTGTACCTGTTTTTAACCTAGAAGAGAAATAGGGACCTGGGGGATGTTTCACTAATGCAAGCTCTTCGTAAGCTACGAACGACTTTACGAACGACTGGTTACCCCTTCTTGTGCTAAATCAGATTATCAATGAACAAAGTGTGGTATCGTATTTAGCACAAGAAGGGATAACCAGTCGTTCGTAAAGTCGTTCGTAACTTACAAACAGCTTGGTGAAACACTCCCAGGGCCCTTAGGGAAAGCAGTGTTCTCACTGATGAGGCTACCCTTGGTAAATAAATCGATATCATTCTTATATCTTATATCTTATATACCGGTGTACTGTATGCAAATTCAAATTCGAATTTGATGTTCAGTAAAGTTACAGAAAATTATGGTTGCGTAATATAAATACAGATTGCGCCAATGCCAATCATTCACAAACTCAACAGTTCAAGACAGATTAGCTCATTTGCAATAATAACGAAAGTCAGCCGGAACCAGCAGTATACCCTAACAATAAGGTGTATGAAATCTCACATTCAAAGCTTCACGAACCTTTTCAACAAAAGTGAAAAAATATGCTTGTTTACATTTGAAACAACAGGACAATGATCTACATTCATAAATCGCATTGCAACGCTGAGCGTATTATTGGTAGTTGCATCAATATTCATGCAATCGAATACCCACGCTTCGTTTCATCGCTTTCGTCTCGCAAGTACTCAGCACAAGAATCATGTCTGGACGAGGAAAAACTGGCAAAGCCCATACCAAGGCCAAGTCCCGATCTTCAAAGGCGGGAATTCAGTTCCCCGCCGGCCGAGTTATAATATTAATAGTAATAATAAGTAAGATAAATTACGTAAGACAGTCAAGGCAAATAACATAGCAAATAAGTAAATCATGTCAATGGAATTGTCATCCTATATCGGTATTCTAATAACTAACTATGACATGGGATATTTTTGGTACATGTCGACCGTTATCGTAATATAAATATTTATAAAAAATATGCAGTGCAAATAGTCGTGATGTGTGGTACTGCGATTTGTGGCTTTTTCCTTATTCATATTAATTCTCCTTTCTCTCTTTTTTAAAATGTTATATTTCTTACAGTATGCAAAAGAGGTTTAAGCTAATAATTACCAAAACGGATCTGTGATACCAGCTAAACCAAGAAGGTACTAGGCGAGCTGGAGATACAGCTCGTGAAAATTATTTCTACCAGCTTCGAAGCCGCCTCGTACTAGCAGCTGCTTTCAACAATATGATGCATACGCGATAGCGTCACGTTCACCTGGATCTTATAACAGGTCGTACACATTACTATGTACAGGAATACATTTCAGCCTTCGCTGCTGAGCTTTAAATTTTGTCACTCAGTGCTTGTTATGTAGTCAATGAGAGCAAGCGAACACGAAGTTTGATCCTTTTTGAGATGAAAATTACTAGCTTAGGCGCAGCTGGGCGCGTTTTTTCATGTTATACTCGTCTGAACGGAAACTATCTGAATGTAACGTTTCATGCAATTTTTTAATGGAATATTGTGCGGAAATTAAGACTCTTTTAACTGCAACTTGATATTACGTTTAAAGCCTTTTTGCAATATTATAAAAAATATATCAATTGATTGAATCTGTATAGATGAATCGTAGGTAATATGCGCAAGCATATGGGGTGAGGATATTTCCTCAAATTCTTCTGCGCATCCGATTGTGTTTATACGTCGAATCCAGTCAAAAATTATTCGGCGGATTCGAACATTGTAGATCAAAGAGAAAATCTTTGTAAAGCGTTCTTTTGTGCCTAGAAGCATGAGAAGGATAGTACAATGAATCTAAACGGCTGCTGGCACTTAAATTTTGTTTAAACATCCTTGGTCTCAAACAACATATCGGTATGAGAAGGTACAAATGCGAAACAATGGCGAACAAAACACTTATGAACTAAATAAACCATGTTGTACAGGTACATACAAAATAAAGGTCATGTTATATAATATTACCATTTTTTATGCATTCCTATACTTGGGAAAGTAAGTAGGTAACTATTTACGCAAATAAAAGCCTGACATTTGCGTTAGGGTTCATTTCTTTATTGTTTGCCGTGTGTGTCGCCATGAACACGGTCTTTTGTTACGCGGACAAGGTTTGTAAGGGTCCATTGGAAGTTTTGTCGGCGTAACAAAAGACCGTGCTCAGAGTATCTGTAAACATTTGTAAATCCCTGAAATTCTTTGTTGGGGTTTATGTGAGAGTTTGGTTTTACACGCAATAAAATTAGTACGATTTTGATCAAGATCGAAATCAAGTGGGGTTTAATAAAAGTAAAACATGAAAGAAACATATTAATAAATGTTTGATGAAAAATGGATTATTATGTTACGTTTGTTTAAGTTTTGATTTTCTGACGTCACTTGCGAGATGCTCTCTCATAAGTTGTTTACTATTTTGGGGGAAAATGTCGATTCTTCTCAAAAGAGTATGCATCATTTGGCATTATTTGACCTGTGCATTTGATAGATCATTAGAAACACGGTCTTATGCACATTTCTCTCTTAAAAAAAGCGTTCTTCAAAAAGAGAGAAAAGAGCGATTCATAGAATCATACAGCACACCTCGTACGTGACGTCACTAAATTAAAACATCTAAAAGTCATCACCTTCTTTAGTATCCTTTGACGTATTTTCATAAAAACCTTCACTAATATGACTCTGTCATGCATGTTTCTGATTTTATCTCAACCAACTTTACTTCAGGTTGAACTATCCCTTTAAATCTCACTAACGTCGGTGTGTGCATACCTCTATAATTTCGGACTCACCCCGTATAGAGGAAACAATAGGGGATATCCTGCAAATCATGTGATCGGTCATATGATTGATCCGCAAAAAATTATTCAAGCTGTAAAAATAGAAACTCGGACGTTTTATCCATGCAAAGTTCCCATCTTTCCCGTATTTCCCACACCATGCATGCGATAGTGGTTCATAAAGGAGAGAAATTGGTACCCATTCCAAATTAATTATGTGCCTGTGTGTGTGTTGTGTGTGTTTTTATGTGTGTGTGTGTATGTGTGAATGCGTGTGTGTGTGTATTTATGTGTGTGTTTGTAAGGGGTATTTCTGCTTTTACAAATCCTTCTCTTGTTCCAAATATACAAACCACAAAGTAACATATTCATAAATGACCAATACATATTCATAAGGCTGTATTAGACAAATATTGACTCCTCATGATATATGAGGCAGAATGGAAACAACCAGCTGATGTGTTATATTACGACAAAGATGCGAGGGGGGGGGGGGTACCCTATCCATTATGAATAGAACATGGCAGCTCAGGTGGGAGATAAAGAAGGGAGGGGGGGGGTTCATTTGTAATTTTGAGCACTGCCAGTCCTCCACCTTAGATTGTAATCACAATAAGCGGAGTACATGGAACACCCTTTCATGTCAATGCCTGCGGTAAATTTCATATTATTGTCCTTTTGTTTTTTATTTGCTGTTCATGAATGTTATTGTATATCATATGTTGTTGTGCTTAAAATGAGTAAAAGTAAATGACTGAACTAGACTGATATATTTCGACAAAGAACTGGCAATAACATGACACTGCTGCCATAACAATTCTTTCTACTTAAAAGATATGACAACCGGAAGTGGTTTGTTGCGACTGCGACAAAGCAAATAAAACGCACTAAGCATATGGTAAGCATTACAGGCTGCCATCCTACAGTGCTCATGACGCCACTTCTCTTAATGAATAACCCTAACCTTCACCCTAAATCTGACCCTCACCCTCACCGTGACCTTTCCCCTATTCATCCCCCTATCCATAATTCTAACATAGCTGACAAACTGCTGAATATTCATCTTATTCGTGAAGAGATGTGGTGTCGTGAATGCAGGAAACCCGGCGCAGTCCACACCGATCGATGTGCACGGCTGCTGAGATTACGGCATTACCGAAATACCCTTCATTCGCTACAGAAATGCACAATAAAAATCATTTACATGAATCGCAAAGAGAAGCAGTCTGTTTGGCAGGGTTCTTAGGAGGAACCTGCACAATGTGTTAAACAAATATCGAAGGGTAGTTATAGAGGTCATGATTGCATTAGACAAACAATTTCTCGTTTGAATCAATATGTAAACGATACATTGGTCACAATCTGACCACACACATCATGGGTCATGTGATTCCTTTGTGTTATTGCCGTTTATTTGCATGTATTTATATTGTCACGGGACTATCATAAAATATACCTTTGCACCTGACCTTCGTCTTCTAAGAGTTTCGATTGATCTTAATCGATTGCCTACCAATTCCCTACCTGTATAATGTCCAGAGCCCTGATCTTGTAGATACCCCGTAACTGTTATGACGAGTCGCTACATTTTTATCCCTGGGGATACGAGACACACACAGGAGACCACTGTGCGGGTTCATGCAGCCGGGAAAAGTTACGTGTTAAACCTTTCAGTACCATGGGATCAGTTACAATGGTTACTGTGAATGATCAAACTATACATTGGTACTATGAGATTTTGTGTGGAGCCTTGCTCAGCTGCAATACGTCACGACATCACGCACCCGAAGAAGTAAGCTTACTACACGGGCATGATGTAGGGTCAGGGTGTTTATTCATGTTTGAACTTAAGGGTACCAAGACCCCAATCCTAACCCCTTATCTGTGTTATGGTACTACATTATCAATACGACGTTTCATCTTCTGAAATTAATGGTTACATTTTCTGTATGTCTATAGATAATGGAGACGTATGATAACCCAGACTACGAGGCAACCGATGCAACAAATTATGACGCTAATACAGCTCTTCCTGACGTCACAACCGTCTGTCCAATCAACTCTGCAGGTGTGGAGAGTGATGTCAGCAAATCGCCACGTAGCGACGAGGCGAAGGCTCGACTAGAGAGGGCACGCTCTCGTTACCTCACGGTGGAGATTCCGCTGGTACTGGTGACGCTGGGCATAAGTGTCCTAGCCACGACGAAGCCGCAGTACATCCGCGACCGTGTGGCTCAGGATGAGTTCAATCGCTCGCTGATAACCAATCACAGCGTTTCTTCTTGTGACGTCAACACCACGCACGCTGACGCAGAGATCCAAGCGATTGCGTCCAACTGGCTGCTCATTCTCGGCGCGATCAGCGCAATCCCAGGTATCGAAATTTATTATCGATAGCTTAAGTTTCACTTTACCAGAGACCGTACAGTGCAGCAATTGAAAGAACTTGTGCTAGAATGACCTTTTATTTTGATGCATCTAGTTCCGTGACAACAAGAGCTTTCACCAGTAATCTTCTAGTCTAGCTGAAGATACATGGATAGGTTGTGCTACTCCCAAGAAATGGTCAATCCAGTTGATTAGATTTAGTCTTGTTTTGTTTGAATTTTTTCCTGAATGAATCAAAATGTCCTTTATCGTAATATTGCAATCATCAGTTTTCCTATCAGCACTGTCAATTAAGATCTTGGCTGCAATCTTCCATATAAGCTGCCCATGAACAAAATGATGAAAAATAAAATATGCACATCTTTTAGATGACTGTCACATACATCTATTGGTTCAAAATTTAAGATCATTCTTATTTAGCACAAGCACTGTCCATTGATTGCATGACAATAAATCAGATATTGTGTCAGTTACACAGAAGCAAAATGTAGTATTTCCCATCATTGCAACTCATTTCAACTCCCATAAATCTTCATTGATATCATACACTACCGTAAAGCAGTCTAAGAAAAATTCGTCCCCAATGCACCGCGCAGAACATCTTTGCAGTCATACGCATATTAAACGCAATTCCTTGTTAATATGCCTATACAATAATTTCGATCATAGAGTTGGTTTTGAATATATTCTGAGTATTCTCCTATTTCATTATATTTTCCCATAATGCATTCTAATTTGCATTATAATGCAAACTATTAACATTTCGGATCTGTTATGCTAATATTGGAGTTACAAATTGCAAGAAAAGGATACTTGTAAATTTCTTGTTACAGGCCTAAGTTGGTAAAATCTGCCATGCGTCGACATTTGACAAGGCGTCCATGAATTTTGTTCGGAAGCTTTTTGCTCTATTTGTTGTTGTCGTTGTCTATTCTATAAAACAAATGATGCATTTTTTAGGTGGTTCGACATAATTACATGGTCAATGATACACACTCGGCTGCGCCTCGAGTATGCACAATGACTTTGTACATGTAGGCCTTAATTGTATAGTAGTTTGTATAATCGAGTATGACTGTTAACATGCGCTGCGCGGTGCATTATGGGATGGCTTTTATTTATTGCATAAGCATTATGACCAATGACTGCTGTCTCGCAGGAGTCTTCGCAGCCATATTCTTCGGTTCCCTGAGTGACCGTATCGGACGCAAGCCCGCCCTCATTCTTTGTGCATCCGGGTACCTAGGCTGTATCGGATGGTACATCCTGGTTATCTACTTCCACCTGCCTCTCCTAGCCTTCCTCCCCGGAGACCTCCTATCAGGACTCACAGGGGGAACTTCACTGCTACTTGCCACCGGTGCGTCGTATGTAGCCGACGTGAGCTCAGCGAAAATGCGGACTATCCGTATAGTCTTAGTGGAAAGCGCTTTTTTCATTGGTTTTGGCATCGGACAAATCGCACTGGGTTTTGCGGTGTATTACAACACGGACCAAACGCTGAATAAATATATACTGCCGCTTTGGATCTCACTGGCCTGTGTGCTTACTGCGATCGTGTACGTTTGCATTCCTCAATTAGTGATTGAGACAATTGACACTAAAGCCTCTAGCAAACGAACTTCGGAGATTAAAACGTTCTTCTCTGAAGTTGGAAACCTACTCAAGGTGTGTATGTTAAAGTTTTAATCATTACACCCACTGGTGATCGCTTGATCGCCTGAATTTGACCAAATCACTTCAAACACAATCCCTTGCTGAGCCATGGAGTGTGAAAAAATGAAACAGAGAGGGGAGGAGGGAGAGGGGAGGGAAAGGAGGGAATGGTTGTGGGGAGGGGCGGGAAGGGCTACTGAAAAGGCGAATAGGTATTACACTAAACGAAAAATTGATATTTGAACCACAATGGATACCTAACAATCGTTATATGACTAGTTACTTATCTCAGTCATGGTTTGGTGGCAGCGGTGGGATGTCGTTAGCCTTGTATTTACCATGTGTACATCAATCACATGTCATGCACATAAATCACATAAAACAGCAGTTCACCTGCACAGAAAGGGGCTAATTAGTGCGTATAACGACATAATTGTGGATATGAATATAGCATTCTTGCTATCTAATATGTACCAAACCATATGAAATATACCGATAAATTCTAAATAGTCATGCACACATGTATTCCGCAATCAATAAAAAGGGGGTTTAATTTGATGGGCATTACTATGACTAATTCATATTAAATGCAGTTAAATCTAACTTTGCGTGGATTATACATTTTTATTGTCAAATTTTCCGAATGAATTTCATTTAACAATGAACTGACATTTCTTTCGCCCGAATCTTCTCTTCCACTTTTCCTAGGAAAACACAAACAGAAGAAGGGTGAAGCTGATCAGTTACACAGCAACCATGATGTTTGCAGTGTTCATCGTGCAGGCAACGACTTTGATCTTTGTCATTTACGCCATCGGAGAACCTTTCTGTTTCTCACCTCTAGAGGTCGCTCTTGTCAATACCATCTCAATAGGTGCTTCGGCAATAGGTATACCTGGAAACCTCTTAAAGGGAATAAACTGTACTAGGAATCCACATGCAGATCATTTGAGGGCAAATAACAATCAACAAGTTTATTAAATGGACAATACATGAATTTAAGACCACTGTCAAGAAAATTGCCATTAATCACCTTTTGAAGTTTTTTTTTTCTTCCTAGTTTTCCCTTTAAACCACGTTCACACCTGTAGGGAGCGTTCACACTAAATCCGTATGCCGCCACCGCTTGCGAAACTAACATTCTTGTTGGGTCTTTGAAACGATTTCGCTGATCTGGGCCCCGTTGCATAAAACTTACCAATACTGGTAACTCTGTCATCAATGGTAGTTACCATGCTAACGCCACTCATCAGCAAATCAAATTCAAAGTTTCCAGAGAAGTTGCCATTGACAGAAAAGTTACTGTCATCGGTACAAAGTACAAGACGAATACTTAATATTTGGCTTAGCCTAAATGAAATACTTAGCCAAAAACGGTATTCAAATGACGATTTTTCTCTGAAGTATTTGGCTTAAGTAAGAGTAAAAAAAGTTGGTCCAATCAAGTAAATACTTAAGTATTTTTTGTACTTAAATATTTTTGGTATTCAAATGAGTATTTTTGACTAAATATTTTGCCTTCGATTGATAGTTGAAAGTTCATGGCCACGTGTTTTAGGAAATGGCTGCATTTCTTCATCTTAACAATCACCATCAAGAAATTCGCCAACACCTTGCTTAACATTGATCAGCGTGTATATATCTCCCCTTCAAAAATACATTGACACTTAATTAATCAAACGGTATCGATTTAATCGTGACGGAATTCATCGCATAACTCAACTCTTTGCACAAGACATATCACCAAAGAGCAACACAAATCATTAACTTAGGCCATAAAAGCATACGCAGATTACAGACTTCGCCTGTACGGCTACGCTACAGCACGGTAAACATATGCATACACTGCCCTTTCGTTGGCTCAGAGTCGGCGAACGAAAGACAGATAGGAACATGTAGAAGCAATGATTATCTAGAACTTCTGAACGGAATATTCATTATAGAAAATACTCACCCTTTAGTAAAATCTTGTGTCACTTCATTTCGAATGCTGGTAACTGATGTCCTACACGTGTTCTTGCTCTACGGAAAGACCGAGAGTCTGTCAAGGCTGCTTTAGTACTAAACTATACGAAAGGCCGGCAGCTCGCAGCTCTATAAATGTTGGATCCAAAACCTTAAGCGCTGCGCGTATTGCGAAGCTAGCAGCGCTGCGTTGCATACTGCGTCAGCGCTCACCTATAACAGTCTTTGGTTAGACTACTACTAGTACTAGTATACGATACGTTGCGGTACATGCATGTACACAAAACCCTATGTGAATTCACCGCACAAACTGATTGTGCGATTGTTCTTTTAACACGCAAAGGGACAGAGAACTCTCGCACAAATCTGTTGCTCACGATGAATCACCTGATGTGCGTGACGTCACAATTTTGCTTATTTTTTACTTAGCTGTCGTCTACCAAAGTAAAGATCTACTCACTGTCTTGAATATGGAATAAGCCAAATACGTTTCCGAGGCAAATACTAAGCATTTGTTGTACTTTTCTTAAGTATTGAATTGAATACCGGCTCTGGGGAGAAGCAGCTGACCGTCCTGATATTCAACACTTAGCGTGGCACTCGTCGACTATTTCATAATCAATACTTACACAAAAACCATCTAGAGCACCACAGTTACGTCTACAACACAAAGAGTTAAAGATTACCACATGAAGCAAACTCAGGATTGGCCGCGACGGGAAAAGGTAAGCAGGAAAATGCCGGTGGCGAGCATAAGCGGCAGATCATTTTCGTGTGAATTTAGCATTAAACAATTTTATAGATATGGTAGATTACATAAAATGAAAAGCAGTTTATGCTGCATAGAGTGTTGAACATTTCCTGTTAAAACCTGGTATCATGACTTTTCAACAAAACCAAGTCGATCACGTTTTCAAAAAATGTCAGCAAATGGCATTCACTCCAAGTGGCTTCAATTCGTTTCATTAAACAAAAGTACTGTTCTAGTGCAGTGCCATTCACTTATTATAACATTTACTCCTTATTTATTCTCTCTGTTAGACACTAGCTGGTGGCGCTATACTACCCAGTCTTCTTGTTAATGTAGTATTAGTGTCAAACCTTGTTTGCTAGTGTGTAACAGAGAGTAGAATCAGAGTAAAGGTCATGATAGATGGATGGAACTGCACTACAACAGTGCGTTTGTCTAATGAAACGAATTGAACCCACTGGGAGTGAATGCCGCTTGATTCCACTGATTGAAAACTTGGTTTTGTTGAAAATCAATTATAGGCCTACCAGTTATAGCAAAAATTTAAAACACTACAAGCAACATGAACTGTTTTTAATTTCATGTAATCTATATTTGAGTTTATTTTGTTTGTGCTAAAATGACAATAAACCACAGGAACCTAGTGCAGGTACTTTAAAGTAAAGTTAATTAAAGAGATTGATCTGAGGTGAGATGATTTGCATTGCGTAGCTTTGAAATTGATTAGATTGGTTTACATGGAGCTAATGCTTAATGAAAGAAAGTTCACACGATTTACATATTCATCAGCACGTCAATACATGATTGTATCTTATCTATTCAGGTTTGATCGCTGGGGGCGCTATACTACCCAAGCTTCTCTCAGATAACTGGATTATTCAGTTCTGCCTTTTGAACGCTGCCCTCACTTGCCTCGTCACGGGTTTGGCTAACACCTTTACCACATTGATCATCGGTGAGTGTTCGTAACAGTTACCCATTCAGCATATAGGGAGAAGCTATCCCACAATGCACCGTGCACCAACGTTCGGATTTTATTTATAGTCATGCCCACTTCCGGTCGAGTGCACTAGTGTATGAGACCAGAAGCGAGAATGGCTGCAAACAATATAAATCTCATGAAATGTACTTTTTAAATATTACTCCGGTATATTTTGGGGCTATCGCTTAAGAGGCTAGGCTTAGACATATCGTTTTCCCCTCTCATCATTTAAGATAAGCTATCGAAATGTTTATTTATTTCTTATAGTCTTAATGTATTTGCATATGAAAAAGAATATTGTATTTTGCATACTACATGTAGTATTGAATTAGAAATTGCATAATTGTTGCACTGTTTCAATGCAAAGGAGAGAAATGGTAAAGATTGCTATCAAGATCTACAATCAGAGTTGTTCTACACTGACCAAGGTCATGTTGCATGCATCTTTTCAACTAATTATTGTAATTTATCATCAATGTTGACTACCGTAGCAACAGGTGCAATAATGAGTGTTCATTGGCTACCGTTGATGGTTAGTTACAATAATTGAAAGCCTATATGCAACATGGCCAACTAGTTTCATTTTGGCTTGGTCTCAGGAAAGAGCCATCTCAGAAGAGTAATATAATGGCGGAACGTTTCCATCTCATCCATCTTGACCACTGCCATCCCGTAACTCACTTTTATTTCGATCTGAGTTTTTTCTTTGGTAATTAATTTCGACCTTTTGTTTTTCTTTAATAGTCGATAAAAGATACAATTTTAGCAAATAAAATCTTATGAAAAGAATTGTTCACCGATTAAGAGTTTTGTTTTAAAAGTGGTAGATCTTTACCATTACTATTCCTTAGCACACATTCATTTTGATTTCTTGTTTTTCTTTGATACTCGAGTGGATGATAACAATGACGTATCAAATCAAATGTTTTTTTTCCTTGCAGCTTCATGCATTGGTCTAATTAAGGGTCTGTCCTTCCCTGTCATCCGATCACAACTCTCTAAGATATCTGCTGAACATGAAAGAGGTAGGCAACGATTCCCATGTTTGATGCTCAAATTCCTATAGTACACATGAAAGGCCTAATACAAAAACTACAAAATGACACAATTTAGTCTACAATAATATAATTTTATATTTAAAAAAAAAATGTTAGGCATGCACCCAGTAGTAGTATAAAGGACAGCGTGCTCCTTCCTGTAAATGAATTACAAATTATAATATTACATTATATGAACACAGATTATGGTCTAATTTACCGATGGCCACGTTTTAGTTTTTCCATTATTGCAACTTACCATCAATTGTAAATACCATGGCAATATGTGCACTAATGAGAGTTTATTGGCTGTTGCCATGGTACTTATGATTGATGGGTAGTTCCAATAATTGAAGACCTACACGCAACATGGCTCCGGGTAGCCTCATCAGTGAAAACACTGCTTTTAACGAGGGCCCTGGAATTATTACCCCAGTCATTGGATCAAAGGATCCTATCAGGTCCCTATTTCTCTTCTAGGTATGGAATAGCCAGTTGGATTAAGACTTTTTAGCTGATAAACACAAATAACAGCTCCTGGTTTTGAACCCTTATCGTCTTGATAGACATGTCTACACAAAACGTTTAGTTTTCGTCTCGCAAAATCTCACGTGCATATTTTGCTGCACGAGATTATGAATGAATTCGACATGTTCGCGAAATTATTTTCTGGTGTCTTTTATAAGGATACTGAGCGCGAATTTAAAGACAGAGATTAAGATTGTATTTTTCTTAATAAGTATTTCCACTTCTTTTACGAAATCCGCAAAGAAGTTTTTTTTTTATCTTATTTGCTTTCAAAATCAGGCCTCATTTTTTTTTTCAAATGTAAGCTCTCAGACTTTGCTGGATCCTGACCCTTCTAAAAATTGGACGGCAACACCAGTTACAGCTTCAGAAAGCTAGTACTCCAGCGGAGATCTTGATTCCAGTTTTGTTTGGGCCCCAAAATGAAGCATTTGTGCTATTCGTCTTTAAAATTACTGCGAATTTTCAGAAATCATACGGACTTCGCAACCGATATTCGCAGTACAGCCAGTCCGCAGGTAGCAGAAAACACGCGCATTTTATTTTCAGCTCGGTAGTCATCAATTGGATCAAAGGATCCTGCCAAGTCCCCATTTCTCTATGGAATAGCTAGTTGGATTAAGACTTTTTAGATGATAAACATAAATGACAGTTCCTGGTTTCGAAGCCTTATCCTCCTGATAGAGAGTGATGGGGGACGGGGAGGGGGCAATAAAAAGAAAAGAACGAAGCATATTTTCTTAACCACATTAGCCTATATTATCTGTACTTGAAGAATTTGATCTCAAAAGGCATAACGTACATCAACCCCGCCCCTCTCCCTCATGTCTAATTTTTCTCCCCGTCTATCAGGTCTGATGCTGGCCTTCGTTGGATGCATGGACGGCCTAGCCGCCTTCTTTTCTCCGCTCGTCGCTAATTCGATCTACTCCGCGACCGTCTTCTTCGACCCCGCGTTCGTCTTCTACATCCTCACCGCCCTCGCCGTCGTCCCCTGCTTCATCGTCGGGTACGTATCAATTCGGCTCCTCAAATTACATAACAGTAAATGAAGGGACACCACCTTCTTCGTTGCATCCTTGGGTATGTACATGTATAAATAGATTTTCTAAGATGTGTCGCTATTGACAGCGACTTCTCATTTTGTTTCATTGTTTGGGTAGGTACCATTCACTTGTGTACAGTACAATTCACAGCAACAATGGTGGATATTTAATTGGAGAGACACCATTTTCTTTGTTTCATCGTAGTAAACGTACTGACATGGATAGATAAACGGACTTTTTTGTTTTATTATTGGGTAGGTACCATTTACTTACCTGCAGTACAAAAATCATCTTCACCTCCCTGACCTCATGGTATACGAGTGAGTAAGAGAAATAAATAGACGGAAACAACAGTGACTCAGAAAAAAATGTCGCGAAAAAATAATGAAAAACAATGAAACCGTCTTCAAATGTTTGGTGCATGAACTGTGTGATTAGCCAATAGGTCTTTTCTGGTCTAGTATACTGAAAGGGTTAAACCGACACTTCCGTATTGAGATCTTATCATGGCACAATTTGTACTCTTACAGTGGTCTGCAGTTCTTGGAGTGGAAGGGGATACCGCACAACAGACTGACGGAAAGTGAATGAAACTCCTGGGATGCACGTCTAGATGACAATTCTCTATTGTACGGGCATGTAAAAGGTTCAGAATTGTATTTTTGTGTCAGTATATCAACTAAAAGCAATATATTGTTTTCTTCTATTGAAATTTTCTTATACATATTTTGATATATTTTTATTTGCCTGTAACATTTGTTTATGTCATACTCAATTATCGAAGGAAAGACTTTCTAATCATCGAGGCTGTATTGACTTGAAAGGAATGAATTCATGTGAAATCGAAGAGAATTAAAGGTCCATTGACATCTAAATATATGTCGGCTTCTGCTGGTGTATAATGGTATGTTTATTTCAAAATCACTTAGTGTGAAATGAAATTATATTTGATATATTTTTTAAATAAATTTTCTACATTTTTCCTCAGTACTGCTAAGCCCCGCCTCCAGCTCAAGATTTCCACGGTGATATCGTCAAATGTAGATATAAACTGAACAATTAACAAAGTTATGCACACAGCTATGCATTGCAATGAATACCTGCAATTGCTTATAATAACATCACATGTTTGATATATAATGTAGACCTCTTGCTTCTTCCTTGGCATATTTTGCAAATATGTGACATAGCAACCAATTATTCCCATATGAAAGGTTGTTAGATGGTATTGTGTCAAGACATGTGATGCTCTTGTCATACTTGTGAGCAGGTGGAGGTATTCATTGCAATAGCTAGGAATGTGCATAGATTGTGTCTATTGTACTGCTCATTTCTACCTTTGATGATGTCACCGTTGGAATTTTTAGCTGGAGGAAATTTTTTGAGGCGGGGCTTAGCAGTACTGAGGAAAAAAATGTAAAATAATTACTTAAAAATATAAGAAATATATTTTCATTACACAGTAAGTGCATTTTTAATATACATACCATTATACACTAGCATAAGTGAACATATATTTTGATGTCAGGGGACCTTTAATGAGAAGAATATAATACTTCTTTAATAAAATTCGTGTAACATTGTGTAATCTCTTAGTTTATCGTTTCATTATCATCGCATTGATTTACATGATATTGAATGAGTGTTTTAATGCTTGCCAAAAAAGATAGCAGTCGTCAGAAAGATAAGTTGCACAAGTGTGCCCTAACTTTATCATCATTATTATCCATATCACACATGAGAAACAATTAGTCCTACAATACACCGCGCATCCACAGTCAGATATTGTGTCCAGCCAGGCCTGCTTCCGGTCTAGTGTACTAATGTCTTAGACCGGAAGTGGACGTGACGGCCAAGTGAAATCCGAAGGTGCATTATGGGACTGATTGTCCCTGTACGCGGTCAGTTTAGTGACCAGTACCTCTCTCGATGGCTGAACTGGAACCATTCATTGGTTTTTTCGCGAACGCAGACTTCTCTTTTGATAATCAATTCATTTGATACTATCTGGATGTGCTGTTTAGTCCGACGATCAACAAGTCGTATCTATGAAGATGGCTGTTTCCTTTCAGTTTCCCTTAAAGATTGTCCGTCCCTTTTGCAAGCTTAAAATTTGAAATCGTCTATCACGATCGTAAATTGAAGAAAGTGTGATTCAAGACCATTTCTAAGAATATAGCATGTTGAATCTTTCTGTATATGTAAAAAAATTCAGCCGTTAAATTTCAAACCGACTTTTTTCCTACTACGAAAAAAGTATTAGTCTTTGTTACACTATGTATGTGGTTATTATGCATGTGTGAAATCCTAATTTCAAGAGTAATTACCAAACTTTGGAGGTGATTCCTTCTATAGAACAATTTTTTTCATAATGCGTTTTATAATTTAATAAACAGATGAATCAATAAGGCAGATAATTATTTCAACATAAACTGCTAAGAGCCTGAGGTAAAGACTATTAATCAGACGTTGTTTACGTGCGTTATTTGAATTTCACACTACGTATCAGTTTCAAATTATTTATCCAGCTTGCTAACACTTCTCTATATGTTTTGCCAATGTTTCGATGGTTTTGTGGTGATCTGAAAAAGGGACTGGCTGTCTTTAATGTTGCCGTAATAAACGGGTTTCACTGCTTCAATGAAAACATTGAAATCTATTCATAAAGACCGTTTGTATATCGTGACTATATAGTGATTTTTTTTATTTTTATATCAAATGTTTTTATCAGAATATCTTTATAGACAGGTTTCGCTGTTGCAATGAAATACATTTACATCTATCTCTAAAAAAACACCTACTTATTTAGACTATTTTCTCAGATTCCCGTGAGATGGTCAATGTAAATCTTTTCGACTGTTTTATTGCAACGTTTACACCTATCTATCTAAAATAATGTCTATTCATCAAGACCACGTGCTCATACAATCTGATTTTATGTTTCCTCTAAAGTGGTTCTTTTACCTGTTTGCAAAGATTTTGACTGCTGTCGGTCAAAACAACTTAGTAATTCACTTTGACGCGTTAGGTATTACCTGAGGTATGTGTCAAACGCATGTAGCACTGCTGTATAATGATATGTGCATGGTGACGTAAATTAGATTTCAATTACACATAAGCTCAGATTTCAACCATGTGTTTAATAGGACACGACGTGTATTACACCATATGTGTCATATCTACCCGGAGTAACTGCTGTATCAATATGACTTTGTGTGTATTACTAGCGAAAGAGTAATGTGAAATATATCAGCATTCCATTATTTTTTACACCGGAATTTTGAGGCTTCATGTTATAATTTGCATGTCTTATTCATTTTTGTCATATACTATGAGATGTAAGCCCATATATAGCTTTAAGGTACAGACAAAATCCGCTTTCATGTATACAACATATATCCCTGTACCTGACGTTGAAAAGTTTAATGTACCGTTTATAATAATGATCTACACCCACCGTGATAACCATCATTCACCGATCTCCTGGTTAAATCTCTCATTACCATTGGCATGAGTATATGTATAAGCCTGTAGAGTTTTTCATTACTTGGAAATGTAAGGGTTAAAGGTCATGTCAATTGTTTACCATACTCCTTATAACCCTTGAAAAAAAAAGAATTATATTCTCAGTGTGCAATTTCCTTCTGTATTTTAATGAAATTTCTTTCATTAATGAAGTTAATATAACTAAAATGTTGTTTCACGAACTGTGAAAATGAATCACAGACTTTGGAGGAGTACTACATTTTTCCCCCCTGACGTAAACTTTGTGTAAAGAATCATCATTTAAGTCATATTATATTCCTCAATGTGACAGTTAAACTGCAGCTCTTTGGAAATTACGTGCATTGAATTGTGAAATGTGTCACATGTGTGGAACAAAGAGAATTAAAAATGACCAATGGAATAAATAAATAAGATATAAAAGGATATAAATAAATAAGATAGCTGTTAATGTGTCTATACTGACCATTCTATATCAAATAGATAGTTGGCTGGGTCGTATGAACCTATGCCATGTGCAAATTATCGAAACAGCTCATTTAGACGAACGCTGTTATCGGGGACATATCTCGTTACCTGTGTGACAAGATATGATAATACCAAAAAAAAAAAAAAAATCCAAGGATGACTACACTAAAAATTCACATTTAGAAAACAGAAGCCGAGCCTATGAGTTAAATTACAAATGTCCTCCTTTATTGTATATATCAGTTCTATTTCACTGTGGAATGTCATATTTTCTATCTTTTAGCTATGTATGACACTTGTGGCTCATAAAATGTTTGATAAAAATGTGATTTTTGTCTGCAAAAGGGCTGCAGATCACAGAAGTTGGCTATAGCCTCCAGTTAGTTGTACGCCGAGCATAATAGTGATCATTACTATTTAAAGTGCAATTACTCGTTTTGTGTCTTGGAATACTTTGAGAATATTATGTCTGAAATTGTTTATGAAATGAAATTTTATGAGGTTCTATAGTAATTCTTTGTATATAATAAATGAAAGTCCTAATAAGTGAAACATGTTGTGCTGGTAATGATTGATTATGACAGGTGATTTATCTTTGAGAATATGGAATGTGTCTTCATATCATGTGGGGAGTAGTATAGCAACAGGGCAAACCGGGGGGGGGGGGCACCCCGTCCCTCCCCCCCCCCCCGTCTCCCCCCTCCCTTCCTCTAACCCCTTTCCCCCTCTCCTTCTCTTATTCTCTCTTCCCCTCTCCCCCGTCTCTCTCTCTCTCTCTCTCTCTCTCTCTCTTCCTCCCCTTTCTCTAGCCCCTCTCTTTCTCACTCTTCCTCGTTTTTACACAACAAATCAACAGACAAACATGCACGCACACATATTAATATGTATACACGATCCCCATGTAAGAGTGCGTTCACATAGGAACAGGCGAGTGACGGGCTCTTCCTCGCAATGTGAACATGTTAAAGCGTTCCGCCGTTTCACTGGCGGCAAAGCGGGGAGTAAAGCGGGATGCCGCTTTAGTCCTCCGAGTAACCTCACACTGACATTTTGAAATTTGATATTTCATGTTTGTTTGTAACAGTACGCACAAAAGAACGTTTGAAGTGTATATCATGCAAATATCAAAGTACAATTTAATTGATTTGTGCATTTTTGTTTTGGGGCAAGTTCAAAAACACAACTCAAATAACGTCTATACATGTAAACGTGACATTTCGTCATTAAACTGGGGGGCACTCGGTACCACTTGGTCATAAGTCATTGTCGTTGGTACATTCTACATTACACTATACTATGACAAAAGGAAGCAGGTGACAAATCACTTAAATTTGAGTTATTGGTACTTTTAGATTGTATCCAGCACTCCCTCTATGCAAAATATAGGAAAAATCTGAAAAGGTACTTATCTTGCTGTGAGATATCCAATCTAACATGATTTGATGTTGCATTCATCATGCTGATACCAATGCATGTGGCGGACACATTTTGCTCATTTACAAAAAAATAGCTTGTGTTAGTTGCTCTCTTTTGTCAAATATTGACACCATAATGACGTAGTGTGCAGCGACACTGTTTATTTTTCTGCGTACGCTTTCGTCTTATTCAATTGCATATCTCGTCTCTATACAGTCCGTCCACTCTCACACGGCCGATTAGTGTTTCACTTTCGATAGTGTGTACAGTATGTATTAGGAATTTCACGGCATTTTCCATCATTTTACAGCGTTTTATACAGCTGCATGGTTACTCGTTCAACTTATGACCTGTGCTTGTGGTGCGGCCTTTTGATTGAG
This sequence comes from Arbacia lixula, assembly GCA_963669155.1. Lineage (NCBI taxonomy): Eukaryota > Metazoa > Echinodermata > Echinoidea > Arbacioida > Arbaciidae > Arbacia > Arbacia lixula. Next base: position 17,031,809 of record OZ022596.1, read on the forward strand.
ATTCTACCGTTATGGACGGAATTGATTTGGAGCTTGACAACTCGACTCCTGGTAGTTACCATAAGGTATGTGCTCGATATTTTGACGTAATTGTTCACTTTTGTCTAAAGTCACCAATATTGGCACTCACGTAGAATGATGTATTACATGCAAATTTGGATATTGAGCCCTCTCAAATTTTACACAGGAGAGCCATAGCGGCCATTTTAAAAATAGAAAAGTAGTAATATGATTTCTGACTCACCCCGTATAGAAGAAACGATAGGGGATATCCTGCAAATCATGTGATTGGTCGTGTGATTGATCGGTAAAAATGATTCAAGCTGTTAAAAAAGTAACTCGGACGTTTTATCCATGCAGAGTTCCAATCTCCCGTATTTCCCATACCATAGTTGAAACTGATTCATGAAGGAGAACAATCGGTACCCATTCCATAAATTGTATGTCTGTGTGTGTGTGTGTGTGTGTGTGTGTGTGTGTGTGTGTATGTATGTGTGCGTGTTTGTAAGGAATATTTCTGCTTTTTCAAATCTTTCTCTGGCACCACACATACACAACCACAAATAAATGATCGACACATACTCATGAGGCTGTATTAGACAAATATTGACTGCTCATGATATATGAGGCAGAATGGAAACCACCAGCTGATGTGTTATATTACGACAAACAATAAGCTGACTTCATGGAATACCCTTTTGCCAGCACTAAATTTTTATCCTTTTGTATTTTACTTGTTTTTCATGAATGTTGATGTAGATATCATGTGTTGTTGTCCTTAAAATGAGTGAAAGTAAATGACTAATTATAGTGAAATATTGCGACAAACAACTGGCCATATCATGCCACTGTTGTTATAAAAATTCTTTCCACTTGATAGCTATGATAACTGGAAGTGGTTTGTTGTGACTACTGGTTATATTTCAGTCTGACATCGCTGTGTTTCCCGCCACGACAAAGCAAATAAACGCGCTAAACATATGGTAAGAGGTACAGGCTGCCATCCTGCAGTCATGACGTCACCTCTCTTAATAAATTACCCTAACCTTAACCCTAAATCTAACCCTCACTCTCACCCTCACCCTGACCCTTGCCCTATTCATTCCCCTATTCATAATTCTAACCGAGCTGATAGATTTATGAATATTCATCTTATTCATGAAGAGAAGTGACGTCACGACTGCAGGATGAAAGCTCACATGGTGCTCATAGGAGCGTGAATACATATACATCTAGCCACCTTATGCCATGGTCACAACCGGCCGTGCGTGTTTTTTGTACAGGTCTGTCCGCACCTTGCGTGCCAACTTCTGCGATCCTACGTGCGTCCTCCTGCGTACTATAGTACAACATGTACCTGGAAATACGCGCACCGCCTTGCGTCCGACGCAAGGAGTTTCTGCGAAACCCGGCGCAGACCACACGTATAGATGTGCACGGCTGGTGAGACCAGGGTATTTCCAAAATAACCTTCTATCGCTACAGAAATGCACAATAAAAATGATATACATAAATCCCACTAGAGGACATGATTGCATTAGACAAACAATTTCTCATTTAAATCAATATTTGAACGATACGGTGAGCACAATTAGACCACACACGTCATGGGTCATGTGATCCCTAAGTGTTATTGCGGTTTATTTGCATGTATTTATATTGTCACGAGACTATTATAAAATGCACCTTTGTACCAGACCTCCGTCTTCTAAAGAGTTTCGTTTGATCTTAATCGATTGCCTACCAATTTCTTACCTGTAATGACGAGAGCCCCGATCTTGGAGTATACTTCATAACTATTACATGTACAAAGAATAGCTACATTTTATCTCTGGGGACACGAGCCATGCGCAGTAAATCACTGTGCATGTTCATGCAGCCGGGACGATTCAGTACCATAAGATCAGTTACCATACAGTCTTCTGCACCCAGATTTTTATATTTTCTTCTGGATATTCATTGTGACTTCGTGCCGGTATGTACTGATGCATGTTACCTCTAAGTGTTGCTTATGAGAGTTTGAGTACGTCTATGTGTAAGGCCGTGGTCACAACTGGCCGTGCGTGTGTTTGTACGTGCGTGTCCGCAGGTTGCGCGCCAACTTTTGCGATCCCTTAATTATTGTGCGCGTCTTCAGGACTGCGCGCGTCTTCAGGACTGTGTGCTTGGTGCGTGCTAGCACGAGCCTGAAAAGACGCGCACCTCATTGCGTCCGACGCAAGGATTTTCTGTGAAACCAGACGCAGACCATGCGCAGAGATGTGCACGACTGGTGTTGCCACGTCATTACCTGATTTATTCTTCCTTAAAGGGCATATACTGTACTGGGAAGGCAAAAAGCCTTCAAAATGTAATTGTTAGCAATCTTCTTGCCAAAGGTCTTAAATTCATGTATTGTCTATTTTAGAAGCTTGCTGAAAGTTATTTGCCCTCAAATGATCTACATTTGGAGTAATGAGTGATTAAATCACAAATCCTCAAAATGTTCGGGCCCAACATTTTGAGGGTTTAATCATTAATCATTAATTACTCCATATGTGGACCATTTGAGGGCAAATAACTGTCAGCAAGCTTCTAAAATAGACAATACATGAATTTAAGACCATTGGCAAGAGGATTGCTAACGATTACATTTTGAAGGCTTTTTTGCCTTCCCAGTACAGTACATGCCCTTTAATGCACATCACAATGAAGCACCTGCAGCAATATGATTTGACAGACGATACAATTTTTTTTTTACTTGAATCTTGAAATTTGAGCAATTTTATTTCTGGATAATGCCATTGGCATTGCTGGGGCTACCCAATCTTTCTCTGCGCAACAATTGTACCTCGAGTCGTACAGGAGTCGTATATGTGTCGTAAATACGTTTGTCTCCGCATGCATCACAACGTAGAATAGTAATATAAACACCGTAAGTGATTTTTATTTCGGTATTTTTGGACAGATTATTTGCATCACAGTAAATTGATTCATGTTATACCTGCATTATATATAGCATAGTTATTCTCTTTTCATACGCGTTAGTTCCTTAATTTTGTATATTGTTACACCCTTCTATACAAATCTGTTTTTATCCTGCAAAGCTCTGTGGAAGTACCGTCTACGAGAATGAACATACCACACTGGTGAAATGAAACATGAAATAATACATTCAATTCCCTGTCTAGAACAAATGCGAACGAAGAAATGATTAAAGTAGAATAGGCGATATTCGCCCTTCTGAAAGAAAATTGTATTGACACAAGTACCATGGTCAACCGCCATATACTGTCCTAATCCGACAAAAGGAAGCAATAAATAAAATAAACTTTTCTTGTAAATGAGCAAAATGTGTCTGTCACTTTCATTGGCATCAGTGCAACACCATGTAAGAGTGAATATCTCGCAACGAGATGAATATTTCTTGTCCAGCTTTTGTCTGTATGTAGGGAATGCTGGGTATAATCTAAAAGTACCAATAACCGATATTTCAGTGATTAATCACTCGCTTCCTTCTGTCAGAGTAGGGCAGCATACGTCACGACATCACGCGCCCGAAGTAGTAAGCTTACGACACGGGCATGATGTGCTATCTTTAATGTAGGGTCAGGGTGTAAGAGGTTTATTCATGTTTGAACTAAAGGGTACCAAAACCCCAATCCCAACCCCTTATCTTTGTTACGTTATCTGTGCTACATTACCAATGGCGTTTCATCTTCTGAAATGAATGGTTATATTTTCTGTATGTCTTTAGAGAATGGAGACGTATGACAACCCAGACGAGGCAATCGATGCCACAAATTATGGCGCACATACAGCTCTTCCTGACGTCACAGCCGTCTGTCCAATCGACTCAATCGAGAGTGATGTCAGCAAATCGCCACGAAGCGACGAGGCGAAGGCTCGACTAGAGAGGGCGCGTTCTCGTTACCTCACGGTGGAGATTCCGCTGTTACTGGTGACGCTGGGCATAAGTATCCTAGTCACGACGAAGCCGCAGTACATCCGGGACCGTGTGGCTCTGGACGAGTTCAACCGGTCGCTGATAACCGATGACAACGTTTCTTCTTGTGACGTCAACACCACGCACGCCGACGCAGAGATCCAAGCGATTGCGTCAAACTGGCTGCTCATTCTCGGCGCGATCGGCGCAATCCCAGGTATCGAAATTCATTATCAATAGCCCAAGTTTCACTTCACCACAGACATAACAATGCAGTAATTAAATGTACTTGTGCTAAAATAACCTTCGTTTGATTTTGATGCCTGGAACATTAGAAGATTACGTAGTTCAGTAACAACAAGAGACCAGCAATCTTCTCTTCTCAAGCTGTTCAGCTGTAGAAGCAGCCAGGAAAGGTTGTGAAACTGGCTTACTCAAGAAATAGTAAGTCTAGTTGTTCAGATTTAATCTTCTTTTGTTTGAACTCTTTCCTAGATATTGGAATCGTCCGTTTTCCGTATCGGCATTGGCAATAAAGGGTTCGGCTGCAGTCTTCCAGATAAACTGGCAATAAACAAAATGGCAAACAAAAGAATATGCACATCTTTCAGATTTCCGTCACAAGAATCTATTTTGTTCAAAATCAAACATTATTTTTAGCACAACACTTTCTATTGATTGCAACATAGAAGGAAAATGCAGTAGCATTAACGAGTATCTTCCACGATTGCTAGTCCCGTAGATCTTGCTTTACTGTCATACCATGCCATAAAGCATTATCAGGAATATTCGCCCCACAATGCACCGCGCTCCACATCTTTGCGGTCAGAAAACGAAAAATACACAAGTATACGTTGGTTAGAGAACACATCGAGAACACACGGAACTTCATTCCATATGCATAGCGACACATACGAAGACAAATAGAAGACGATAAAAAAAATAGAACGAACTAAGATATGGGGAATGAAACAAAAGCAAAAAAAGGAGAATTGATAATACATCCTGAATTTGTGCTGTTATGAAGCATAGTGAGGCTGGGTCTCGGATGAGTAGAAGTTTGTTTGCTTTTACTGTACCTCCTGAAGTCAAGCACAAATTGTTAACTGCAAATATTGAACCTTCTCTGAGTCACTCATGTCAATATGTCAGTCATGTCCTCTCTATGAAGCAACTAACTTGGATGTGCTTACCAAATTGCATTTTCTTCTGCAAAAGTCAGAGTTATCCTGGAGGATTAACTCAAATGATTCACCCTATATGAGCATAACTAACACAGACCACACAGAAACGTTGGCAATTGGAAGGAATAATTATAAAAGAGACGAAACTAACGCAGGATTTTTTTTTTAAAAAGGGTTAGTGATCAGGGAGGGGAGGGGGGAAGTGTGTCAGAGGAGTGGAGAAAATGATCAAGAATAAAATAAAAATGTATCTTTATACAAATTATAAAGACGGCGAACAACAAACTAATTCATAATCATTAGACACTCAAATATGTGAGAAAAGTTTATAAAAGTTTATAAAAGTTTATAAAAGCAATTATGAGTTATGAGTTTTACAATCCGTATTAACTTTTTCGAATATGTTTGTATATACTGTACATTCACATGTAAATATAAACGACGGGAATGAAGTGGAAACTCAATGTTTGGGTGTTTTATACCGAATGATAATGATAGTTAGGATCTATTCAACGCCACATACTTTACTTGTTCCATTTCTACGAGCTTTACAATACCACAAGGCCTACCCTGGTAAACGCATGCCTGTCAAATTTGTGTCACCTCTCTCACACGCTTATATCTTAGCTTCATTCGTAGAATGGGTTTAAAGAATCTCCTAATTCAATATTTTTTCATAATACACCTCTAAGTTGCGATTGGAACATTATGGATCTGTTATGCTATGTTTGGATATAAAATTTGCAAGAAAACATACTTTAGAATAATTTCCTTATCGTATAAGCATTATGGACAATGACTGTTGTCTTGCAGGAGTTTTCGCAGCCATCTTCTTCGGTTCCCTGAGTGACCGTATCGGACGGAAGCCAGCCCTCATTCTTTGTGCATCCGGGTACCTAGGCTGTATCGGATGGTACATCCTGGTCATCTACTGCCACCTGCCTATCCTAGCCTTCCTCCCTGGAGACCTCCTATCAGGACTTACCGGGGGTACTTCGCTGCTCCTTGCCACCAGCGCGTCGTATGTAGCCGACGTGAGCTCAGCGAAAATGCGTACAATCCGTATAGTCTTAGTGGAAGGCGCCTTTTTCATTGGTTTTGGAGTCGGACAAATCGCACTGGGATTTGCGGTGTATTACAACACGGACCAAACGCTGAATAAATATATACTGCCGCTTTGGATCTCACTGGCCTGTGTGCTTACTGCGATCGTGTACGTTTGCATTCCTCAGTTAGTGATTGAGACAATTGACACCAAAGCCTCTAGCAAACGAAACTCGGAGATTAAAACGTTCTTCTCTGAAGTCGTAAACCTACTCAAGGTGTGTATGTAGTTTGAATCATTACACCCACTGGTGATACCAATCTTGAGCGCCTGAAATTGTCCAAATTACCTCAAACACCATCCCTTACTGATCCATGGATTGTAAAAAAAAAAAAAATAGACAGAGGAAGAGGGAGGGGGTCAGAAGTGCGTAGAGGTTATACAATAAACAAAAAAAAGGGTAATAGAACCACGATGGATTTCTAGATATACAATCACATGCCGGGTGCCGCTTGTTGCCAATATTCCATTTTAGACTGAAAATCATACACACTCAGTTACGCCGAAACATAATAAACAAACCTATAAAAATAAAGAATCCTTCGTCAAATACAGAAAGATAGCAATTTATTGAATCATCTTTTAATTAATTGTTTTAAAAATCCCTTACACACTTCATTCTCCAGCAGCAGCGCAGCGCGTGTGCGAACTTCTGCCACTAATGTTGCAATATTTTAAAGAGATGTTCCACCCGAAATGGTTTCAGTAAAGGTAGCAATATGAAAAAAATAGGCCTATACTAGTGCAGGTTTGATGAAAATCCGTCAAAGGATACGAAAGTGATGACCTTTTTTCTTTATATTGTGTGCTGTATGATAAAAATAAATTGCTCTCTTTTGTTTTTGCTAGAAGATCACGAAAAATCAAAAAGGTTTGTGTGTAAAAGCATGTTTCTAAGGATGAATCAATGCACAGATAAAATTGTGCACATCCTTCCGAGGAAATGAACATTCTCCAAAATAATCGGTCACAACATACATTTGACATATGGGAGAGCACCACAAAAACAAACCTTTAGAGGATCATAACTTTTCTATCCCTTGACGGATTTTTATCAAACCTTTACTAACATGTTTCTCTTATGTTTATAATTTAGTTGCAACTAGGGCCCCGTTGCATAGAACTTACCATTAATATTAATGGTAATTTTGATATCAATGGCAACTTCTATGGAAGCCTTGAATTTGATTGGCTGTCCAGTGATGTTACCATGGTAGTTACCTTTGATGGCAGAGTTACCATTAATGGTAAGTTTTAAGCAACAGGGCCCAGATGACTTTTAGGGTGGACTTTTCCTTTAAACAACTGCTGAACGGATAAAGTATCAACAAAGCACATACAACATATTAACCATCGTTATATGACTAATTACTTATCTCAGTCATGGTTTGGCGGCAGCGGTGGGATCTCGTTGACCCTGTATATATCATGTGTACATCAATCACATGCCATGCACATAAATCACATAAAGCAGCATTTTATCTAACACAGGAAGGGGCTAATAGTGCGTATAACGATATAACGCCCTGTGGATATGAATATAGCATTCTTGCGAGGGTTGTGTTATCCAATACGTACCAACTTATATGTAATATACTGATCAATTCTTGATAGTCATACACATATGCATTCCGCAATCAATAAAAAGAGATTGAATGTCATAGGCATCAATTGTAATAATCCATATTATATGCAGTTGATTTTAACTTCATGCGAATCATCTATTGTCAATGTAAATTTTTTCGAATGAATTTGTTTGACAAATTAATTGACAGAAATTATGCTTTTATTTCCGCCCGAATCTTCTCTTTCACTTCTCCTAGGAAAACACAAACAGAAGAAGGGTCAAGCTGATCAGTTACACAGCAACCATGATGTTTGCAGTGTTCATCGTGCAGGCAAACGGGTTAATCTTTATCATCTACGCAATCGGACAACCTTTCTGTTTGTCACCTCTAGAGATCGCTCTTGTCGGAACCATCGCAATAGGTGTTTCGGCAATAGGTAAACCTGAACACCTTTTCAAGCACGTTCACACCTGTAGTACACGTTCACACAATATCAGTTTGATGCCACCGATTGTGAAGCTGACCAACTTATTGGGCCTTTAAAACGATTTTCCGATCTGGGCCCGCTGCATAAGATTTACCATTAATAATATTTCTGCCAATCATTGGTCATTACCATCGTTACACCACTCAACAACCAATCAAATTCAAGGTTTCCATAGAGGTTGCCATCGATAGCAAAGTTACTATCATCGGTAAGTTTAAGGCAACATGGTCCTGGAGAGCAATAACTGACCGTCCTGATATTCAACACTGAGCGTGTCACTCGTGGATTGATTCACCATCAATACTTACACAAATTGAGAAAAAAACTAATAAAAAATTAGAAGTACGGGACATATTACAGGAAATTAAATCAAAGAAATGGAGGTGGGCTGGTCATCTGGCAAGGGGGAAAGATGAGAGATGGACTTACAAATTAACCATCTGGACCCCCAGAGCTAACACCAGAAGAAGAGGCAGGCAAAGTAGGAGGTGGATTGATGATATTAGAGAATATGGTAGTGTGACATGGAAACAAAGGGCACAAGATAGATCAAAATGGAAAAAATGAGGAGGCCTTCCTTTGGCAGTGGAGAGAAATAGGCTAAATAGAATAGAATAGAACTTACACAAAACCCATCGAGCACCATAGTTACGTCTATAACACAAAGGGTTAAAGATGACCACATCAAGCAAACTCGGGATTGGCTGCAACGGGAAAAAGCAAGCAGGAAAATGCCGGTGACGAGCATAAGCGGCAGATCATTTTCGTGTGAATTTAGCATTAAACAATTTTATAGAAATTGTAGATTATATGAAATGGAAAAATGACATAGAGTGTTTTAAAATTTTGCTAAAGATGATATAATTACTTTTCATTAAAGACCAGTTGATCACGTTTTCAATCAATGGAATCAAGCGGCATTCACTCTAAGTGGCTTGAATTCGTCTCATTAAACAAAAGCACTCTTGGAGTGCAGTTCCATCCATATATCATCAGATTTACTCGCTATTTATTCTCTCTGTTAGACACTAGCTGGTGGCGCTATACTAACCAGGCTTCTTGTTAATGTAGTATTAGTGTCAGCGTGGTCGAGGTATTTATTCTTGATTCTTGATACACCATTTAGAGAAATAAAGAATGTTTCCCAAAGTCTTCCAATCCCCCAAGTATGATTGATTTTAGATGTCGAGGTTTGCACTGATGCGTGGTAATGAAGTACCTTGTGGTAGAAATATGCAACCATACTGCACAAGTGTATATCGAATTTTTTCTGTATGTTTGTTTTTTTCCGTAGAAAACATTGTTTGCTAGCAACAGAGGGGTTAATAGAGTCAAAGTCCTGACAAATGACAAACTAGAACAGTGCTTTTGTTTATTGAAACGATTTGAACACACTGGGAGAGAATGCAAAGACAGTGCATGCCTGTCACTTGATGCCACTGATTGAAAATATGATCAACTGGGCTTTTTGATTGAAAAATAAATTTACCAGCTTTAGCAAAGTGTTAAAATACTCTATGCAACATAAGCTGATTTTAAGTTTTTGTACATTTGTTTGCGCTAAATTGACAATAAAACACAAAATCCGAGTGCACATACTTTAAAGTAAATTAAACAATATCATGGAGATGAGATGACTTGCATTGTGTAGTTTCAAATTGGTTAGGTTGGTTTACATAGAGCTACTGCTTAATGGAAGAAAATGCACACGATTTATTTATATTTATCAGCACATCCATTCATGATTGGATTTTATCTATTCAGGCTTGATCGCCGGTGGCGCTATACTACCCAAGCTCCTGTCAGATAACTGGATTATTCAGTTCTGTCTTTTAAACGCTGGGCTCGCTTGTCTCGCCACGGGTTTGGCTAACAGTATAAGCACGTTGATCATCGGTGAGTGTTCATAACAGTTATCCATACAGCATTTATTATGTTTAGCTGGATGATATTTGTTAAGTCACATGCTTAGACTTGTTACCTTCATCATTTTTAGTGTTGATTGCCCAGAAAAAAGAACACAACATATTTATGATTGTACGAAATAGAATTGTCACTTATCTTGTGTTAACAGTCTATGGCAAAACAAACTTTGGCTTTCCATGGAGGATGAAGCGGAATTTAAGATTTAGTTTTAACGGAATATCACTTCCCCTATTTTTAAGTTGAGTGTAATTAGATTTTTAAATATGATAACGTGTCATTTGTAAAAGCCGCGCTTGCCAGAGTGGAGAAAAATTGTTTCGCGCAGAACGTTAGTGATTTTGTCCCCAAATTACTGATTTGTGCTCTGAAAGGTTAGCATCCCTGAACTTCAGGTATCATTATTGAACAATGAAGATTAGAACAGAACATGAAAATTAGAATAAAGTCATCATTTGCATGCATTCATTTTTAGATAAGATCGGTAACACGAAAACAAATTCTGTATTAAGCATTTAAAATTATGGTGAAAAGGTTTCCTGGGGTAATTTCAATTTATAAAGAAATTTTAGGCATACACCCAGTAGTAAAGATAGCGTGCTCCATCCTGTAAATGAACGAAAAACAAGTCAGACAAAAATCTTGGAACCAGACGGGATTTGAACCTGTAGTCTACTGCTTACCGGGCAGCGACTTAACCACGCAAGCTATTTCTAGTTCACGGGTCAAGACACGACAACATGGAAACAAATACCCGAAAGAGTCTCATTTCATCTGACTCATTAATATTCATGAGTAGTCCGCCGTAGGGACAATTTTGGTGAAAAGGTTTTTTGTTCATTTACAGGATGGAGCACGCTATCCTTACTACTGGGTGTATGCCTAAAATTTCTTTATAAACATTTATAATTACTTGTACACATTTTTGTGGTAACCCAGGGTACAGCACAAAAATAAGAAAAGTAATTCAACAAAATGGCGTATTCTTATTTGGTACCCCAGGATACCAGATTCTGCACCATGTTAGGAAAAGTTATCCCACGATGCACAGTGCCAACGTTCTGATTTTTTTTTTTCAGTCATGTCCCCTTCCGGTCAAATGTACTAATGCATGAGGCCAGAAGAGGGAATGGCTGCAAAAAAAAAGCGATTTCATGGAATTGATTTTTTGTTATCTTACTCCAGTATATTCGGGGACTATCGCTGAAGAAACTAAGCTTAAACATATTGTTTTCTCCTTTCATCAATTACGATAAGCTATCAAGATACTAATTTTGTTCTACATTATCAATGTACTTGCAAATTAAAAAAAAAAATGTAATTAGCATACTACATGTATTCTTAAATTATAGACCTAATCTTTACCTCAACTATTACCATCCTTTAGCCCATTTTCATTTCGATTTCGGTATTTGTTTTGTCATAATCGAGTAAATAAGATAAGAGATAAAATGTTATCAAATAAAATCTAATCAAAAGAAATCTTATCGAATGAAGTTTTCTTTTAAAAGTGGAAAATCTTTACCATTATCTCATTAGCACACTTTCTTTTACGATTTCTTGTTTCTTCTTTGATACTCGAGTGGATGATAACAAAGACTAAAGCGAATCAAATCAAATGTTGTTTTTCCTCGCAGCGTCTTGCATTGGTCTATTCAGGGGATTGTCCTTCCCTGTTATCCGATCACAGCTCACCAAGATATCTGCTGAGCATGAAAGAGGTAAACAATAATTTCCATGTTTTATACTCAAATTCCAATTGTACATATAAAAGGCCTAATAAAAAAATATATACAATTTAATCAACAATATTATGATGCTAAATGCTGCTTATTGCGGATTTGAATCGCTAGTGATAATCGTTTGTCTCGCAATGTATACCCAACAGAATCTAAAAAAATCACTTCGTCAGGTATGATACAAAATTATAGCAGGTAGGGTTTTTTGACCGTTCATGAACGGGTTTCGGTAAGTCCGCTGCACTGACTAAATGGTATTTAAACCCCTACTTCCTACAATCCCTACTTAAATTTACCCACAATAGTTGTTATGCACTTTACAGACTTGCGTCCCACCTCTAGTTCTCAACGACGTCAAGAAAGTTAGCAACGAGTGCCCGACGTCACCGATTTCAATTCCCGAAGTGAACTGACTTGAGTGATTGGGTCCCTACAAATTTGATTACCATGGGCTTACAGAATAGCTAGTTGGATTAAGACTTTTTAGGTGATAAACACAAATGACAGCTCCTGGTTTCGAAACTTTATCCCCCCCCCCCCCCACCCCACCCCCGTCTATCAGGTCTGCTGCTGGCCTTCGTTGGCTGCATGGACGGCCTAGCCGCCTTTTTCTCTCCGCTCGTCGCTAACTCGATCTACTCCGCGACCGTCTTCTTCGACCCCGCGTTCGTCTTCTACATCCTCACCGCCCTCGCCGTCGTCCCCTGCTTCATCGTCGTGTACGTATCAATTAAGTTCTTCAAAATACATAACAGTAAATGGAGGGACACCACCTTCTTCGTTTCATCCTTGGGTATGTACATGTATTAATAGATTTTCTAAGATGTGTCGGTATTGACAGGGATGAATAAATCGACTTCTGCTTGTTCCATTGTTGGGTAGGTACTATTCACTTGTATGCAGTATAATTCAATTACTGAAAATGATATTACAGTAACAATGGTGGATATTAAACTGGAGAGACATCATTTTCTTTGTTTCATCGTAATAAGCGTACTAATTTATATGCCGAAATATGTAGATATTGACATGGATAGATAAATCGACGTTTTGGTTTCATTATTGGGTAGGTGCCATTTACTTATCTACAGTACAAAAAAAAATCATCTGCACCTCCTTGACCTCATTGTATAGGAGTGAGTAACAGAAATAGAAGGAAACAAACAGAGACTCAGAAAACGTGTCGCAAAAAAATAATGAAAAACAATGAAACCGTGTTTCATGAACTGTGTGATTAGCCAATAGGCCTTTCCTGGTCTAGTACTGACAGGGTTAAACCGACACCTCCGTATTGAGATCTTTTCATGGTACAATTTGTACTCTTACAGTGGTCTGCAGTTCTTGGAGTGGAAGGGGACACCGCACAACAGACTGACGGAAAGTGAATGAAACTCCTGGGGTGCACGTCTAGATGACAATTCTCTATTGTACGGGCTTGTAAAAGGTTAAGAGTCAGTACATCAACTACAACAATGTTTTGTTTTCTTCTATGGCAATTAGACTGTTTTTTGACTGATTCTTCTTTTTGACTAATTTTATTGCAATTAGACTTTTGTGTCAGTACATCAACCACAAGCAATGTATTGTTTTCTTCTATTGCAAAGTGAAAACGATCAAACGTGGCGATCAAAGAGACCCATAAAAAGGACCCATGGAATCAATGAATATTAAAATAGCTGTTAGTGTGTTTATACTGCTTAGTGACCAGTACTTCTCTCAATGGCTTGACTGGAACCAGACATTGGTTTTTCGCGAACGCAGACTTTTCTTCTGATAATCAATTCATTTGATATTATATCCCTCATTAATATATTCAAGTTTGTTGATTGTTTGAAAGGGTGTCACATGACCACAAATAGATGAACTATTTGAAGGAAGAGAGCTCAGAGGGAAGAAAAGTACTATTTCGTGACGTCAGAGGGAAAAAAGGACTATTTCGTGACGTCATGTCAAAAATAGTCTTATTTTTCCCTCTGGACGATCGATATCTGGGCTATCGGTTATCGATACAATTTTCATCCATTCATCCCTGGTAAATGCGCGACACGCAAAATCTACGCGATACATTTCTTTTCAGCTGCCTTTTGACGTTTTAGCGGAAACACTGTTGGTTTGCTCAATCCGCAAGAAATAACAAAACATCTGAATCGGGCTCTTGCGTTCGGAGCTTAGAGCGTGGGCACTATATTACAAGGTCCATGGTAAGGATTAAATTAAAGAACAAAGAATATATTAATGAAGGATATAAAACAAATATTTCATGATCTTTATTCGGGAACTTTGTGGAATCTATTGGTCCCCTATTAGTACCGCACGCCCTCCACTTAACCTCGGTGCAAATAGATTCCATAAGATCCCTCATGGTCATGAAATATCTGTATACTATCTGAATGTGCTATTATGTCCGACGATCAACAAGTCGTATCTGTCAAGATGGCTGTTTCCTTTCAGTTTCCCTTACATTTAAAACCACTTACTTATTTAGACTTATTTTTTTTTTCATAGATTCCCGTTAGATGGTCAATGTAAATCTTTTTGGCTGTATTATTGCAACTGTTACATCTATCTATCTAAAATGATTTCTATTCATGAAGACCACGTGCTCATACAATCTGATTTTATGTTTCCGTTTGAGTGGTCCTTTTACCTGTTTACACAGATTTTGACTGTTGTTGGTCAAAACAACTTAGTAATTCATTTTGACACGTCAAACGCATGTACTACTGCAGTATAATGATATGTGCATGGTGACGTAAATTACATTTCCATCACATATAAGCTCAGGTTTCGACCATGTGTTTCAAAGGACACGATGTGTATTAAACCATATGTGTCATCTACACGGAGTAACTGCTGTATCATAGTATGTGTATTACTAGCGAAAGAGTGATGTCAAATATATCAGCATTCCATTATTTTTTTTTACACCGGAGTTTTTAGCCTTCGTGTTGTAATTTGCATGTCTTATTCATCTTTGTTATACATTATAAGATATAAGCCCATCTATATATATATCTTTAAGGTACAGACAAAATCCGCTTTCATGTATACAACACATATCCCTGTATACAACATATATCTCTGTATCTGATGTTGAAGAGTTTAATGTACCATTTATATGAATAATGATCTACACCCATCGTGATAACAATCATTCACCGATCTCCAGGTTAAATCTCCCATTACTATTGTCTATTGGCATGAGTATATGGTGGTAAGCCTCTAGAGTTTTCCATGGCTTGGTAATGTAAAGGTTAAAGGTCATATCAATTGTTTATTATACTCCTCATAACGTATAAAAAAAGAATTATATTCTCAATGTGCAATTTCCTTCTGTATTTTAATGAAATTTTTTTAAATAATAAAGATGTAAATACAACAGAAATACTGTTTCATGAACTGTGAAAATTGATCAGAAATGTCGTACAGCCTAGAAAACAGGCAAGTCCTGTTGCACTTCCTAGCAGTCTTCCCTACTCTGATAAAAGGAAGCAACTAACAAAAGAGACTTTTCTTCTAAATGAGCAAAATGTGTCTGTCACTTGCATTGGCATCAGTGCAACACCACATCATGTTAGAATGAAAATCTCACAGCAAGATGAATATTTCTTGTCCAGATATTGGCCGTATGTAGGGAATGCTGTATACAATCTAAGAATGTCAATAACTCAGATGTGAGTGATTTGTCACTTGCTTCCTTTTGTCAGAGTAAGGCAGCCAAAGCAACCATCTTACTCTCCTTTCCCTTCCTCCTCTTCCTTCTCCTCTACCCTACGCAAAAAAAAAATCCCCAGGGCTCTTTAGCACATTATTCCATCTGTGTCTGTGACCTCACCATTGACCTTTCACCTTCTATGTCATACTAGGAGGTATGAAGTGAAAGGGTTGCACAGAGTCAGGTCCTGTTTCAGTGCAAGACGAGATTCTGGTCTTCTAAATCTTTGGTTTATTTATGGACACATCACATTCTTCTCTTCAATCTTCCTAATTTGATAGTCCCCTCTCTCTCTCTCTCTCTCTCTCTCTCTCTCTTTCTCTCTCTCTTTCTCTCTCTCTCTCTCTCTCTCTCTCTCTCTCTCTCGCGTTCTTGTTGTAATGAGTCTGGTGAAGAAACGTATACTAAATGATTTGCAAGAAGTCATGTATAATATGCGATTTCTAGCCATTCATTATAAAAACAAGTTTACATGTATCAATATGCCACCAAAACTCTCCCATCTCCTCCATTTTCAATTTTGTGAACACAAAGCTAGAAAAATGAGTTTTGAGTCCTGAAACTAATCATGCCCTGTGAACTATCTGAAGAACCTGACTGCTCCAAGTCAATATTATTTGAAGAGATTGTTGTTAGACTGAGACCAAAAAATGTCTTGGAAGACTCAAACTATGCATTTCCTTTTTACCAAGGAATCTTTGTTAATAGCTTTACCATAACTGTTCTCCCCATAGCTTGTAATGGTGGAACTGTGCTTTTAACATGCATAATTGAATGTGAGTTCCACATCATGTGCTTTTCAACATTTGACTATGTTTGATTACTGTAATCACCAACATCTGTCATCTTACCGTTTCTCTGTTAAAATGGAACATACTGTACTGGGAAGACTAAAAGCCTTCAAAAGGGTGATCGTGAGTAATCTTCTTGCCAATGGTGTGAAATTCATGTACATGTATTGTCCATTTTAGAAACTTGATGAAAGTTAAATCCCTCCAATGATCCACATGTGGAGTAAGAAGTAATTAAATCACAAATCCTCAAAATGTTTAGCCCGAACACTTGACCACTTACTCATTGATGGCTACCTAATGCCGTATACATCGTGTTAATCATGAGGAAGTTAATTTCAACAAAGTAATGCCTTGCAGCTCCCACTGCTATCCCACCAGGTATATCCAGAGCACACTGGGTACTGCCACATGCTATGACCATTATCCTGTCTGATTCATGAGCTTTGAAAAGTTTTTTGTGGATAGCATGCATTACTTTTCAAGTTGCAAATAGATTCAAACCTATTTAACTACCTCTCTTACTTATCTATTCATGAT